>JABUQX010079947.1:0-25594 GCA_015478945.1 Trachelipus rathkii
ACTCATTATGAGTAAATCGCAGGTACTTCATATTCCTGACCCATGCCACAACCATACCCCCCACAAAAACTCCACCATTCTCTCTTATTATGCACGCTTTATTCTCTGCTCTGCCAAACTCACATCTGCCATCAGACATTTAGGATCCCTACTCAAATCACTTCTTCTTCGAGTCTCCCAGGCCGGCGTCAGTGCAACACCACTCCCACCTATTACCATCCCTTAAAAAACCGACTATTCCATTCATCCTATCCACCATTGACCAACCATCCTCACATAATTTCATTATTCTCTCATTTACCCCTTCTTCACCACACACAACTCACGCTAATATGTTCTTCTCACTTATCAATATCTCCACACCTGCATCCCCTAAGATTGTCCATCGCAACACCCATTTAACTTAGATCATACTTTCTATTTCAGCCATAGGCTCACTGTTTAACAAATAAACCAAAGTAACAAATCATACCAGTCATGTAAAGGCACCACCTAGTCACTAAACATTAGTCCCTTTACATCACACGATTGATTGCACATACACAACCATTTCACAAACCTACAAACCACTCCAACTTTAAAACCTATCCACGTATACCCTAAGAATATTTAAAACTCAGACACTTCCGCTGCTCACCATCTAACATAAGCTCCAACATAGATACTTCCTACACACCATTCTAACCCTTACTCTAGCTATCGTTTACTTTTTCCAACCCCTCTTTATCACCAGCCTGCCCAAATCTCGTCTACCCAATCCATGCTTCAAACTCTTACCAGATTCTTGCCACACAACAACCAAAATCATCCGCGAATATAGCGTACAGGACCCCCACCTCGATACTACCTACGATCTTAACCCACCCATTTCGGCTGTCCACGCACCTCAAATTCTTTCATAACCCCACTCCATATACAAATTGAATAAACACAAGAGGACAACACAACCCTGCCCTCACTCCGCTATAATCACTACAACCAACACATCGTTTTGTCACACATATATTCTTACACACGCTGCTTCACTATCGTCAATACATACTTTTAAATCCATTCAAAGCCTCAAATTTACTAACATATACCTGCCACAGTCACCATTCCCTAGTATAACCCTATCATACCCTGTTGCAAATCCATAGGAAACGCCTAAAAACAAGCTTATCTCCTCTCCTGCTCCCTCATATTTCTCATATAATTCGCAGTTCAATGTACAAGATTTACTCCAACCACATCCCTCTACACTATCCCTAAACGCACCATTGTATCTTCAACCCAATCCGATCCTTCAGTCACTCGAGCGCAACTCTTCACCCAACATCAGCATATCATCTTCACCTACAACACTCACATACAACTAACACTACCCGGTTAAAATTTTTACAGATCCACCTTATCCTTCCCTTGACGATAGGCTTATACTAAGGCTTACTTATTGACTGCTCTCCTCCAACTCCCTCGCTATTACCCCATCAAAACGCTCGTTAATTACACAATCTTCAAGCATCACCAAATACAATCACGATCATCGCTCGGCCTCCCCATTCTCTGATCAATTTCACCCACGTAAATTCCTCATGCTATACCTGCACGAATTTAACCATTCCTTCACACTATCGCGTCACTCTCACCCATTCCTCCTCTTTATGCTAATAACCTCATCCCCAACATAATACCTAATTCCTTCTTGCACCACTTCAAACCCACACACGCAGTTTATCACCCTTCTTACTGCACCAATATTCTATACAGATTCTTCAAAGTGTATCTTTCCACACTCTCATTCAACACATCCCAATATCAATCAGCATACAAAGAACACACCCTATTCATTATATCTGAGCAGTTCCCTTATTCTACATGTTCCTATGACCTTTTCGCACTTCCTCTCCAAGGAAGAGCTTCCTAATTCCCTTGTATGTTCCCCATCATCTTCCTTCCAAACTGTTCATTATACCTCTTCTTTTCTCTTACGTATGCATCTTTAGCATTCTTTTTTCCTCCTATATATAATCCAGAGCATCTTTTTCTTTTGAAACTTCATTCATTTGTTTATAGTAACATTCAACCACGCCTCTTTTTCTACTTTTAACCGTTGCATCACCTCTTCCATTCCACCAACCCTCACTGTTAACATTCTTACTTCCTACTTTAGCACACCCACATACTTCTTTAGGCACTGCTAACAATTGCTATCTTCATTGCTTCCAGATTTATTCAGTTCAACTGTTCAACCATTCACTGAATTTCAACTTGCGAGCTTCTTCACATTACTTATCCCTTATTACCTTGCTCACTAAAACTTCTCTTCCTGCTAATATTTACCCACTTTCTTTGCTATCACCTTCCTCTCCATACCAAATTCAGCCCACTAACTTAATGTTTACATGAGAACACATTAATGAATCCGAATTAATCCCATTCCTAAACCCCTCACTGATTAACACTCCAACAATACCTGTTAATTGCTAAGTTTCAAAACCAACACAACAGCAATATACCGTACGATTAAAATACCATCTCTACCCTACACCAACTCTAGTATACTTTGGAATACTTTTGTGTTTAAAGAAAGTCATTAGTAACCAGACGATACTTCTCCCCTCACAAAAATCAACACCTTCCTACCATTCTCATTTTCTCCTGATCACCCCAAAAACCACCTCTTTATTACCATCCTTTTTATTATCATGTAGCTATATACTCGTATTATATATATATATATATATAATTATATATTATATAATATAATATATAGTAATGGGTAGATATAATATATTATATATATATATTATTATATATATATATATTATATATATATATATATATACTATAGTAATATATATACTTACTTATAGTTCTGTACCATTAATATAAAAGTCCCTATTAATATCCAATATGTAGGCTAGAAGCGGTATTTTACTACGTATTAACTGTAAAGAACATCATTAATTATCACAATAAAAAGAGGTAATTAAAAAAAAAAAAAAACAAAAGGTTTAAAAAAAAAACATTAAAAAAAAACCTTTAAAAATACCGTTATATTATATATATATATACTATATATTATATATACTATACTATATACATATATATAGTATATCATAGTACTATATATATATATGATATATATAATATATATATTATATATATATTATATACGCGTATCATAGTTGCTGTTACCCTAAAAAGGCGCCCAGCCCATTTTTGTTATGCAAAAAAGGCCCACGCTGTATCTACGTAAATATGATGTATGTAGAAGCGAACAAAAAGATATGCGTGACACCATCATAACCCCATCGGATTATGTCATGTTGTTAAAGGTGTTCATATGGATTCAAATGTCGATTTTTGAATTTTGAATTTTTGAAATGTCTGTAAAAATTTCACCTACTTTTTGACGATCGTGAAAAACCATTTTTGTACTTTTCGAGTAAAGTGGTAATGAAGAAACTCTATAATAATTATGTTGGGATGTTAGATCTGATATATTACGTTAGTCCCATGCAAAAAGTAATCCCACACCAAATTTCAAGAATTTTGGTGCAGCCAATTAACACACAGGTACCATTACGAAAAAGCGACTATCAAAAGGCCAATTTGTATGACAAAAAAGCCCACTGTTGTTCTTGAATGAAGAAATTGCCTGTATGATCGTGTATCATACACACCTAACAACATTTGGATATTTGTTAATTTTGGGAATTGTATGTAGCCTAGTATCGTGATAAAAATCAAAAAAACATTTTTGTTATGTAACAAAGGGCCCACTTTTCATGAAATGTATCTAAAAAGGGCCATCTTTAATTTTCACCATGTTGTAATAATTTAAAATCAAAGCTAAAACAAAAAAAAATTCCACTCGCATCTCGACGTACCATCTCAACTATGGAAATTTTTGCTTAAATTGGAGGGAAAATTTACCTTTTTTATTTTATTATATATTTTATTTTTCTATTTTATTTAAAAAAAAAAAAAAATAAAAAATTCTCTCATTTAATAGCCACGCAGAAAATAATAATAATACACAAATAATAAACAATAAAACACAAAAAAAAATTACCTCTTTAGTAAATTGTTGTTTAACGCAAATGAGGGAATTTAGGGAAGAATAAAATTTAGCAGGAAATTTACCTTTTTTATTTAGTTATTTTTTTTAGTTTAATTTCAGAAAAAACAAAAAAAAAACAATTGCATATTTGGACAACAAAACCTAAATAAACAAATAATAACCTTTGCAGAAGTAAAACACGTACGTCTCAGTACATTTAACTTCTGACACTTTCTTTATCAGTAACATGGGCCCTTTTTGCAGACACCGCCAGGAACCTTTTTTCTGTTCACTTCGAGTCTAAATAATAATTTTTAACAATTTTTAAAGCAAAACAAACAATTTTTCCTGGGATATATATATATAGACCTGCTTCGTAAGACACATTATTTTTAAAACTCATTATAATGTATGTAAAATAGTTTAGTAGTTATTGCCAAATTTAAATTGTGGGCCCTTTTAGGTAACCATATATATATATATATAATAGTATATATCATATATATATATATATATATATTATATATATAAATATACTATATATTATAAAATATTATATATAATACAGGAAAAATATTACTATATATACTATATATATATATATATATAATATAGTATTATAATATATAATATAGATATATTATAATATCATAGTATATATTTAAATATTATATATATTATATTAATATAATACTAATATATATATAAAATTTAAAGTTGAATAAATTTAAAGGTTAATTATTGTATAAAATTACAAAATTATATCAAAAAAATTTAACTAAAACGGGTACGTCCAATCCAAAAAGGCAAGACTATTTTAATGTTGTACTAATAGACGTCGGGCGGCGCTCGAAGCGCGACCACTTTAGATATAACTTGGTCTCCCGACTTTCCCCTAACGCACTTTTTGGAAATTTTTTTTTTTGTAAAATCACAGGATATATAGTCGGTCAAAAGCACACAAAAAAAATAATATGTAATCTAATAATAAAAAAGTTTTATTAAATGTTTTAATTAACGCCGAGTCAGCCCGTCCGTGGAGGGTGATGAAGCGAGACCACTCAGCTTGAGGGTGACTCGGAACCCATCTGTATTTTTAAAAAAAAAATTCGTCTTTTATCTAAATAATTTCAATTATATTATTTTAATTTTTACTAATATAATTTAATTATATGATTCCATTATTAAAATTCGTAAAAAACTGTCATAAAAATGTCAATAATGATAATAAAATAACGCGGTGATAATTAATGAGTGTTCATATCAACCTTGAGAATTTTGAACTTTTTTGAACTCGATTTTTCTTATTAAAATTTCATGTTTTAAACAAAGTTGCACTTAATTTAAGTAACTTTTATTACAGTTTTATAAATTGTAATTATACAATAATTAAAATGTCAATATAATACGTAAAATACGAACAACAATGGTGGTCCGAGCCACCCCCTCCATCAATTTTACGCGGGGGTGAATCGACCAAGTTAGGCCCCGTTTTCTTGCCACTAATACTGCTTGGATCAAAAATTACTTTGCCAGTTTAAAGTAAATATACGAGTGTATTCCACTGAAAAAATAATTTAAATCGATCCACAATTTTTCATTTTATAACGAAGTAATAAAAAAACTCACACTTTTCAAAAGTGATTTCTATTTGAAGGAAATTTCTGTTTACCTATTTCGAACATTTTTTAAAAAATTAAAACTTTCACTAAATTTAATATGATCTAAATAAAACTTCTAGTACTACCGCGTGGCTATAAAACAGGAGAACAGGAGAACAGGAAAACAGGAAAACAGGAAAACAGGAGGGAAAATGGAAAGTGTGCAGGGAAAACAGGGAAAACAGGGAAAACACAGGTAAACTTTTTATCCCAGTCAATTGTATTATACTCAAGCATCATCTTTTGCATTAACCCCTACAAGATAGTATAGTGAGCACATATAGACCTTCGAAAGTTATCTTAAAAAGTGAGGATCTTAAGAAGCTCAGTTGCTCCAAGGGATGTTAAATAAGGTAGTTTTGTCTTTGAAGGAGGGAGAAAAAGTAAGATCACAAGAATATCATTACATGATTCTCCTTCTCCTAAGACTTAGAATTTAAAATTGTTCCATAAGTCCAATATGACATTAAAATTAAGTAAAAATTTATATATCACTTACTCTTCACATAACTAGCAAACTGCTTGATTGATTACAAGAATTGCTCAATATTAATTTTATAAATTTTAATCATCTAACATTTAATTAAAACTAATTTCTCATCTTCCTTTATTTTAAGAATGATTAATTGGTTTATGTAATATTTAAAATATTAGAATTAAATGGCAAAAAACTATTATAAAGCCCGTTTTAATTTACAATGGCTGGACTCCACTTTGCATCCAGAATGGTCAAAAATAGCTCAGAGAATCAATAAAATCGAACATTACGCATTTATGCATCTACGTGCAAGAAAGAATTTCCCTCCAATGCAACAAGATCCATATATAAAGTCATGCGAGTTACAAGAAACACCAGAAGCATCACCTAAATGCTTTAAAATTCCATACTCGCGGCCGACCTGATGAAGGTTTTTGTTTAAGCAAGAGTATGGGTACTGTTCACATTAATTCTAAACAGTGCAAATGAATAATTCTGCAATCAATTCTTTTCTAGAGCCTCAGTTTGAGTTCTTACTTGGATGTCTCTTTAGCAAGGCAAAAGATGTACAGAAAGCTGAAATAATGTTGTTTGACGTTAATCAAGCTCAATTTCCAATAGAGCTTCTGCATTGTTGCCCAAACAACAATTTAGTTAAGATTTTCTTGATTCGCAGATAGCTCAGTCCTTTGGTGTGAATTATATACGTTTACCTATATTTTGATGTATGATTCAAATTCATACTTTAAAAAACAAAAAAAAAAAAAAAAAAAAAAAAAAAAAAAAAAAAAAAAAAAAGAATTTCTAATTGAAGTTTCAAACGCTAAAAAGGGACCGCATTGACACCCTTCTGTATGAATAATCTCCATGTCACTTAGTTAACAACTTAATGAAAGAATTCTAAAAACGAACCATTATATTGTTCAGACTCACAAAGTCTTTAATCAAATAATGTTAAAGAAAAAAAAAAATCATAAATGCAGAAAATATGGACCTTTATCTAGGAGGCAAAAAGACGGGAATTAGAGAGCTGGAAAGAATCAACTCCCAGAAATTTTTTTAAAATTAGAGAACGATGTATGTAATATCTTGCAAGTTACATATCCAGAAGTTAGAAGAAGAATCCTCTTAAATATTCCATCACAAAGCCATTAAGTTGTTTGTACCGAAGGTAATGCTCTCTAATAACTCTGAAAGAATTAAAATGTGTGTTGAAAAATTCATTGATATTTCAAGCGAATGATGTTCGACGGCTATATAATCAAAGAGGATTATAAACTTTTGATATCTAATTCCTATTCTTAATTTTCAACAAATTTTGATGAGAAGCAATATATTACGCAATGAACTTTTTGATGATATTTTTAAAAAATGTAAAACATTTTACATTCCAGCTGCAATCATGCTTTGTAACACTGAATCTTTCTTTATTTCATGGGAAAGCTTCTGTAGAGAGAGGTTTCTCGACAAACAAACATTGTCTACAAGAAAAATTGTGTGAAGAGTCAGTTGTTGCCTAAACGAGTCCGCGCTGAATGAAAATGAAAAAGCTACTGGAGGGATTGTATCTATTGTATTACAAAGAGATGATGTCATACTGCTCGCACTGTTCTTCAGAGATATATTAAAACATACTTAAAAGAAAACTGTGCCAAAGAAGCAGAAAAACAAAGTTGCAACAAAAAAACAAAAAAAAGGAAATTAGCAGTGAAATTAAAGAGGCTGAAGAAGTGTAAGAAAATATTGTCAAAAGCACCAAAAAAAGAACTTCATATTTTATAGAAGAGAAAATTAGCTATTCTTAAACATTCATAACTTTTTTTGTTTTTTTTTTTTAAGGTTAATGTTACTTATTTAGTAGTTTAGTTATCTAAATTAAATAATTATTTTGTTTAGATGAAAAAGGCAAAAATATTTTATTCATTTTAGATGAAAAGGAAAATTTGCAAATGTTTTTAAATATTTTTGTGTACCTTTGTTTTTGTAATCTTTTATCAATTGTAAAATAAAGTAAAGAAAAGGAAAAATGAAAGCAAAAAGCAAGGGACCTGGTCAAACATTTAATTTGCAGATTGATTAGAAAATTAATTGATTGTGTTTATAACTTTAGCTATATAAATAATTTTGGAAGTCTGTTTAAAATTTTTTCAATGCAAATATAAATTTCACTTGTAAAATGTCAAATTATATGATGTCATTTAAATTTGTGAAAAGCTGGCCAGAAATTTTTTACTGGATGTAAGGCCGTGGGCTTGAGCGGCTTTCATTTTTGTCACCTTCCTTATTTGAGTAACAAAGAAAAAACGATGTGTTTCTATCATTTTATTTTAGTCCAGGGGAAAACAGGGAAAACAGGGAAAAAAGGGAAAACACAGGGAATTTTGAAAATTTCAACTTGTATACACCTTGAATATGACCGAAAAAAATTTTTTTTTTTTATTATTTTTATATTCTATTTAGAGTGCGACCGCAATCACCCCTCCTAAAGAACCATAAATTATGAAGTAGTATTTATATCGTTAAAAGAAATTCTCAAGCTATTATAAGTAGATTACTGCTTTCTTGAAAACTTGCATTACAAAGCGAAGGGTGGAATTTTTATTTTAACACCTTATAACTTTTTTAAAAATTCTTCCAGAAAAGCTTCTTATTCCTATCCTGTTTATAACATCATTAAATTCCCTTTAAAATGCATTTTTTATTTTGATTCTGCAATTAAGCTAAGAACTAAAGTTATCAAGTCTTTGAAAATTGGGGAACCTGTTTGTAGCCCCTACTCAAGAATTGAACCTAAATTTTAGGAAGTGAGTTTTGTGCCAAAATGAGTTTGTGTACCAAATTTCATTAAAATTGGAGGGGATTGGGTGCAAGTCACCGCCTGACTTGTCAGAGAATCACCATTTATTTAAATCATTAAATTTAAAATATTGAATTTCTTATCTACATTTTAGAAAGTTTAGATTCTAGCTAGACATTACCCATATCTAATTGCGTAAGATCAACGTCACTACATTAAAATAATGCATTATAAACATTACTTAATATTTGTACTTTACTTCTTTTTATCTTGCCAGATTTAACAAATAGCAACGAAATTTTCTAGTTTTTTTTTCAATTAATATATATTTCGTTTAAGAAATAGGCTTAGACGTATGCCCAGTTAAATTATTAAAAATTCCTCAAAAGTTAGCTCACCGTAGCTAATGACGCTCATTCTTATAGAAAATCATTCACAAAGCGCCACGTTTTTGTGCTGCATGCGCCAAAAGGGTTGGCACCCTGATATAACTACTATAATTTGCACATTTTGAAACTTTGCCTCAGATAAACGTTTATGGGTTGATATAAGCTCCATCCTGCTCTGAGTTTTTTTTATGACCATTATTAATAGGTGGATTTGAGGCTTTTGCGCACTAGTTCTATAGCTGGATGCTAATATACTTTCAGTGCTGCCGTTTCATACTCTGTATTCGTTGATTAAGGGATTTAGCAAGTTCAGTTATCCTTTCTTCACTAGTATTATTCTTTTTCCTCTCATCAATTATAATGGCTCGGTTAGTATGTGTGACGATGGAAAGAAACATCGGGCTGATTCGGGTCTCGGCGCCCGAGTGAGCCACAGATCTGAAATGTTCATAATATATCATGCATATATTTTTAATTGACTCATCTACCTTCGGGACTTTTTTTTAGCATTTCTTTCTATATTTCTTATTTTCTTTATATTTTCCTTATATTATATTATTATTATATACTATATTATTATATTATATATTTATTATAATATATATATTATTATATATTATATATATATTATATAATATATATATTATATATATATATATATATATAATATATAATATATATATATATATAATATATATATATATATATGGTATATTATTACAAAATTTCTTCTGTCTACTTTCACTAAATTAAATTACTTTCAACAAGTCATCAATTAGCCCATCGCAAAGTAAAATCAAAATATATTATAATAGCAACCCCACTAATTCCAAAACTAACATAACTTATCTTCCCATTCCCTTTAATTTAAATTATAAAATTAAACAATATCTCCCTAAAAATATTTGCTTTACTAAAAACAATACCATTCCCCTTAAAAAAATTTTAAACCACCAAAATCTGTTAATAATGAGTCTCAGTGCATCTCTACAAGATTCCGTGTGGCAACTGTTCTAGAGTTTATATTGGAGAAACAAACGATTTTCCCAGAAGGTTATATCAACATCGCCAAGATTTAATAAATGATTCTACTAATTCAACTCTAACCTTTTACCGTGCGACTTATAACCATAAAATCAATTTACATGATGCTTCTCCTCTAAAATATTGCAATCAGGTGAAAAAGGAAAATAATAGAATCAGTGATCATTTATAATACGGACAATTTTAATAAGATTCCAGGAGAAATAAAGTTGGATAAAATTCAGAACTCCTTTTTGCTTGCTTCGAACCTCTTAAAAGATATCAAGAAAAAAGACTTTTAAGAACCAACAAACTCAATATTAATATTAATTATTTTTTCCTTTTTATTGTAATGTCTTCAGTTTCTATTAACTTAAATTCTGAAAGCGGCCTTTTTAATGTATTAGGCGAAAGCTAAAATTGTATATAAGTTTTTAATTACTGTAAATTTTGAATTGTGTTAATAATAAAGATTTCATTGTGCCAAGGTTATATTTTCACACACACACACACAAACACACACACACAACACACACACACCACACACAAACACACACACAATATATATATATATATTATATATATAATAAATATATTATATATATATATATATATATATATATATATATATATATATATATATATATATATATATTATATAATATATATATAATATATATATATATTATATATATATATATTTATATATATATATATATATATTATATAATATATTATAATATATATATACTATATATAATAATTATATATTATATATTATATATATTATAATATATATATAATATATATATATATTATATATAATTATAGTAGTAACTTCTGTGTCGATCTTTATTAATCTAATTTTAATCTGTTTTAAAGGAGGAAGTAAGTTGAAGTCACTGAAGATTCTGAATTTTGTTAAGGACACCCATACGATTAACGGGGACCGATCCGTGGAAAGAGGTTTTTGCCTTAAAAATGAAATGAAGTCCTCTAATAATTTTTTTTTAAAAAGTTCCTTCATTTATTTTTAAAACTTGTAACTTTTATTTTAAAATATATTTAAAAAAATATTCAAAATGGTGATTATTTGACTATCAATTTTTTAATTTTTTATTAAAAACTAAGCACTTTTTAATGTACCCTAATGTCGTAAGTGCAATTAGCAGTAGCGTAATCACCCCCAAAACAGGCCCCCCTATCACCCATCCATGCTTATCGCTTTTAATGCTTTTTCTACTTTAGGGTCAATAAAGTACAAATTTTTTGACCATAATATTATATATATATTATATATATATATATATTATATATAATATTATATTATATATATATATATATTAATATTAATATATATATATATTATATATATAAATAATTTCTTTCATTGCTCACCTTTTGACACTAGGATGAAGGTTTATTTATACCAGTCCCTATACGAATTTGAAATAATAATTAGTCTTATAATCTATAACCAATAATAATAATAATAATAATAAATTATAATAACTAAAGCTCTTGGTATAATAATATAATAATAAATATAAATATAATAATAATAATAATAATAACTAATAATAATAATAATAATAATAATAATAAATAATAAGACTCTTATTAATCCTATCAACAGGAATTTCAAAGTCTGAAGAAAGGATGTAGGAGCTGCACGAAAGGTGATTTGTATTGGACCTGTGTTTTGTGCTGTGGGAAGCCAGAATAAAAACTTTCTTTAGCTTGCTACAATTCGAACCATATGTAATGAAGGGGATCCGAGTAGGAATACACTGGTCCAGCCATCTATGAAGATGTATTTATGTCGCAAGTTCAATGCTTATAAAGCCTTATATATCGGTATTTTTAATATATATATATATATTATATATATAATATGATATATATATATAATATTACTATATATATATATTATTATAATACATATGTGTGTGTGGTGAATAATAATTATCATATTGGTATGTAGTTTAACAGTAAGAAGGGTAGTAATAGTGGTAAGTAAGTCATCATGGTCGAACATAATCCTAATATCATTATTGTTATTTTAAATATAATTTCCCCCTTTAAAATATGACTTTGAAATATATGCATGCTCCATTTCTTTCAAGGCCTATATTCATTTTAATGTTATTTTCAATATTTTATTGTATGCTCGTTTTCTATGCCTTTTTGAGCATTAACTCTAATATTTAAATATATTTTCCTTTAAACTATTAAATAAGTAATATGTGTACTCCTATTTTCTTTCAAACCTATATATATTTTTTATTCTCTTTTCAAATATTTTACCCAGTTTTCAAAAACTTTGATCATTAATTGTAAATTTTTTAGAGTACATATTTTCTTTTAACGCTTAGACCATTTTTATTTTCACTAATTTGTTCATTGGTCTAAACTGTTCTATTTCATTGTTTTTTACTTTTTTATTTAATAAAGTAGAGTTATTTTACAAAGATCTATTTCATTGTTAAACCATTTTAATGCTTTAACTTGGGAAGATTTTCTTTTTTTTATAAAATATTCTACTCTACTCTATCTTGACTATATGCAGCAAAGGCAGTAGCGCAAACCAGGCTGCGGAGCCGGTAAACTTTTTTCAGGCTCTAACTCGGCCACAATCAATTTTTTAAATTACCCTCCGGCTCTGACTCCGGGCTCCAAGATTTAAAAAATTACCAGGCTCTCGAATCCTCCTTCGGCTTCCGACTCCTATTTATAATTCCTTCCTCCCATTTACAACTCAAGATTCATTTAATTCTCTCGTATAAAAACTTTATGATCATTTACTGCCATTGAAAGAAATCCAGTTTTCTGATGAGATATTAAGAAACTTAGAAAATGTTTTATAAGAAAATAAAAATTTTATTTAAGAAATAAAAGAAATAAAAATAGAATTAAAAAAAAATAATAATTTCTTCTATTAGATCTGAAACTTACATATAATTAATTCTTGAAAGATAGAAAATTCTAGTGTATATACGTAATAATTTATTATTATTATTATTTTTTTTTTTGTTTGCTTTTTTAAACGCAAACATAAATATTTCAGTTTTCATCCTAAAAGTTTTAAAATAATTCCTCTTTGCACAAATGAACTGCCTTGAACAATATTAATATAATTATTCAAAAAAAGATTTTTTAATTAAAAAAAATAAATAAATAAATAAAAAATTATTGTCTTTTTTTTTAGAATTGACTATATTTCGCTTTGAAATGCGTGAGCACATTTTTATATAATAAATTTATCAAAAACTTTATTTTCTTAAAATTAAAACTTCTTCAATAAAATCCTCCTTTAACGATGTCCTTAGAACCGATTTTTTATTTTAAAAGCAGAAAATAGTATCTCAAACAATTCATTGACTAGGTGGCAAAGCCTGTAATTGTGTAAACCCGAATCTTGAAAATTTTCAAGGATTAGCTAAGGGATTGCTCTTTATACTTGTTAACTTTTTTGATTTCCGGGTCCGATTTTTTATTTTTTAATCATTTCATCCCAAGGGCCTGCGGAGCCGGAGCCGAAGGCGAAATTTTGGGGGATCTGGAGCCGACGGAGCGGAGAAGCCGAAATTTTTAAGGGGACCTGGAAGCCCGGAGCCGGAAGTCGGAAGCCGCAAAAATAAAGAGGCTGCTCCGGCTCCGGCAAATTACAAAATTAAATAATTATATTTTTATTTACTACAGGTGTTATATATAGTATATATATATATATATAATAATATATATATATATAATAATATATTATATATATATATATATATATATATATATATTATATATATATATATATATAATATATATATATATATATATATATAATAATAAATATATATATATATATATATATATATATATATATATATAAATATATATATAATAATTATTTATTAATATATATTATATATATATTATATTATATATATATAATATATAATATATATATATATATATATATATATATTATTAATAATTGAGATCCCTCCAAATTCTTATCTCCAATATTTTCAATTATAATATAATATAATATGTATATATATAATATTATATATATATATATATGATATATATATATATAATATATAATTATATATATATATATATATATATAATAATATATTATATATATATATATATATATATATATTATAGTATTCTCCTTTTTTCCCAGGAATTTGAATTATGTATATTTATTAATTCAATAATAAAACAAAGGTTCGGTACTTCCTATAGATAAACTTTAATTATATTAGTTAATATCCTTAAGAAAAATCATGTCAACTTAAACCAAAAAATCGAAAAACACCTAATGTGTTTGATCTATTACTCACTCTGATTTGATACAAATACTTTTATTTGTCAATATGAAATAGTTAACAAAGTTGATGGGGAAACAGTCAGTTCGATCATGCCCAAAAGAGTCTACCCAACTACTAGTTAACTCATGGGGTCACAATACCATATATTGGATCCTTTAAATTATGCGACATTTAAAACGCTATCATCCAGACATAGCTGCAATTGTTAAAATGAAAGGTGAAGCCTAAAGGTAATCAGGATAAACCTTTAATTTCAAAAACTCTGACTAAAAGTGGAAACTTTTTCAGTTGCCATAAACTTGTTTCTGTCTATGTTAAGTGAAAAATTCAAAATGAAATTGATATAATGGTTGTTAAGATAGTGACCCATTAGTTTTCCTTGCATGCCAGGATTTAAAGCATGTGTGGAGACATGGCTTAGAAACTGGAAATCCCTTTTAGACTGGGAAAAATATTTGTAAATAGTTCTAGAAGAAGAATAAACAAAATAATAAGCTTAAATTGCATAAAAGGGACGCTTTGGTGCATTTAAAAAATGGATACTTAAACATGGGCAAAGCTAAATTATTTTTGCTATTAATTTTTTTAATATGTGGAGAAGATAAAAACAATATTTCCAAAACGTTAAGATTTGAAAAGAAAAAAATACCAACATTCTTACTCTAAAAATTTCAAGAATTTTTTACTGACATCTTAAAAGAAATCGAAATAACAAGAGACAAGCAATTAGCTTAGTTACGGATAACGCATCTAAACATGAATCAGTTAACGATTGAAAATTAAATAAGGACAATGAGGGTGGGGAATAGGAAATTGGTAAATGTGGATACTGATTTTATTGAATGCCAAAACGAAGAAGTAATAGTTAATTTTCAGAATGAACTTGAATAAAACTATACAGAGACTATGTTCCGATAAACTTAACAATTGCAACACATGAGATGTGGAGTTCAAACTTTGCAGTTAGCAGTGCGTGATTGTCTCCACAATACTCAATAGAGCAAATCTTATAAGCAGGGTGATTAACAATAGCAAAAGCAGACGTACCCCTAAAATGTAATGGAAAGCTCTAAAGAAATCAAGTTGAAAAAAAAGTGGGCAATCTTAGGTAAGACAAGATGGGGAAGTACATGTCTTAGCTCTAAAAAGGCTTCTACAACTAAAGAAGATTATAGTAGTAAGTATGAATTGGCTGGCCGTACTTCTGAAACTTTTCCTCTCTCCGACAGTCCAGTGGGAATCATAATCGAAACACTTCGAAGAATTATTAAAACACCTTACTTTACAACAAAAAAATTCAATCAGAAGACTTGACTGCAGGAAAATTTTTTTATAGAGAACGGATTTTTAGCAAATCACAAATATGAAAGATGAATAAGAAGGGAAAGAATGTTAACTGAAAAATAAAATATTTTTTGTCGACAATTTTTGTTTAGAATCTTTCCCAGAACTGAAGATCTGATATTTTAAAGCTAGGAGTGTTCTTTTTGAACTTGGGATAAAATGAATAACGCTTAAGAACAGAAATCTGGGCCTTAGTCCAGATAGTTCAGCAGTTTCAGAAATCCTCGCTTGTAGAATTTTGTCAGTGAAGATGAGAAGTGAACAATTTGCCAGAATAATGTAAAAAAATTTGGGAGCATGCAGAAAAAAGATATGAAAAAAAACTAAAAAGGACAATCTACTAGTATAAAGACATTAACCTAAATATCTCTAAGAAATAAAAAGGGTAGAATTTCCATAAAGTCATTAGATGGAATAATGAAAAACGACCGGAAATCAAAGTTATCAGTTAAAGAGGAAATCAATTGCTATCCTAAAATTTTGCAAGATGCGCTTGCACATACAGCTTTGGCTCCTATTCAAGTGAATGTTGAGAGTTTATTTTCTGCTTTAAAATATAAATTAAAATCGGAATCTAAGGAACAATCGTTAAAGGGGATTTTATTCAAATCGTTTTTATTTTAGAACAATTGTTTTAAATAATTTATATTACAATGGTCCAGGCTGTCAAAGAAGCATAGCCTACTTAAATAGAAGAAAGTGAATTAATATATATATATAGTATATAAATATATATATATATATATATATATATATATATATATATATTAATATAAATAGTATATATATATATATTATATATAATATATATATATATTATATATATATTATATATAATATAATATATTATATAATACGTATAACTAATAACTATTATATTCATATATAAAATCTGTTTTTTGGAATAAAAATTGTTTATATATGTTCAGGTTCATAGTTCAACGAGGAATTATATTTAAAACTTTTAAGATGAATCTAAAATATGATTTTTATTCTATTCTTTTTTTAGGGAAAAAAGTAATAAAATTATATTACGTAAACGTACAGGCAGTTCATCGTCAAACAAAGGCATATTATATTAAAATTTAGGAAGAAGTGAATTATTCTCCTTTTTTCTGTATTTCTAAAATTATTAATTTTCTAATAAAAATTTGTATAAAAGTTTAAATTCTAAGTTAATAATATGTTATTTATAAACATTCAATTTCATCATACCCTCAAAATTTTGTATCAGAATTATTGATTCATGACTGTAAATGGAGAAAGGAATTATAAACTAGGGGGTCGGAAGCCCGGAGCCGGGAGCCGGAAACCGGAAGCCGGAGCCGGAGTTCCGGAGCCGGATTCCGGAGCCGAACAATTTTTGAAATGCCCGGAAGCCGGAGCCGGAAGCCGAAGTCGGAGGCCGGTATATTTTAAAAATGCCCTGGAGGTTGAGTCGGATTCCGGGTAATTTTTAAAAAATGCTGGAGCCGAGCCGGAGCCGGAGCCGGAAAAAAATTTTGCCGGCTCCGCAGCCCTTATTCCATCAAATGCCTTTTGGAATTCTACTTTGGTATTTTTTCTAGAGGTTTTATTTTTAGGTTTGAAGGTCTTATGAATGAGTAGGTTTTGTCACTTTTTTTCAAATCGCTTTTTCTGCAATGCTTCAAATTGGCTCCATTCTTGTCAAATTCGACCTTCTCCATATTCATGCTGATAAGATACCCACAAAGAAGGATTCCTGAACTGCTGAACTCTGAACTCCGATCCAAGATTCATTTTAAAGATCCTAGTTCACAGAAGCTTTCCCAACTTTTAATATAGATCTTCAGTTTCTTGGAGGAAGATTCTTGAACAAAGATGGCTGACAAAAATATTTCTTTTCAGTTAACATTTTTTCCCTTCTTTCCATTGAATTGGTTTAGGGAATTTGATAAAATCCCTTCTCTAAAAAAAAAATCCTCCAGCCAAGTTTTCTGTTTGAATATTTTTGTTGTAAAGATATGGGTGTTTTAATAATCCTTTGAGGGTTTCGATTTGTTCCCACTGACTATTCGGGAGAGAGAAAGTTTCAAGGTACCGCCAGCCCCATCAGTTCTAAATAATAGTCCTTTTTAGCAGCACAGCCTTTCGAGCATAAGAACATGTGCTTCCCCATCTTGTTTCTTGATCTAAGATTGCCACTTTTCCAGTTTGACGCTTTTGAACTTCCATTAATTTTGGGGTACATGCTGCTTTTGATATTTTGTTCTGGCTTGCTTATAAGATTTTGCTTGTAATGAGTATTGCGGAGATCGTCCACGCACTGCTACTGTAAAGATGAAACTCCCACCTCATGTAATGCAATGTTTAGCGTCATCGGAACAATAGACTTTTCAAAAGTGTTTATAGAGTTCATTCTGAAAACAACTATTACTTCTTTCGTTTTGACATTTCAAATAAAAATCAGTAATCTACATTTAACTTAAGCTTTCCTGTTCTTCGTCCTCATAGTTCCATTTTAATTTTTCAATCGTACATTTACCAATTTCATGTTTGATGCGTTATCCGAAATAGCCTTAAGCTAATAATTGCCTCTTACTAAATTTCGAATTCTTTTAAAAAACGTCCAATAACAAGCTTCTTTGGGATAATTCCGAAGATATGTTTGTAATTTTGATTATCTCTTACTGCTATACGGTTTTTTAGTAAATATTGTGTTTATCTTCGTCCACATATCTAAAATATATTAATAATCAAAAATAAAATTATCTTTTTCCTTTGCAACATCCATTTTTAAATGCAACAAGAAGTGTCCCTTTAAGCAATTTTTTTAAGTTTCTTTTTTTTTGGATTATCCGCTTCTTCTAGAACTAATTTAAGATTTTTCCAAGTCTAAAGGGAATTCTAGGTTCGAAAGCCAGGTCTCCACAGTTTCTTTAAATCCTAGTTTTGCAAAAAAAAAAAAAAAAAAATAAATAATAATAATTTGTCAACTATCTTTAACACCAATTCTGTAATACAATTTGTATTTTTGATATTTTCAATTGAGTCGACAGAAACCAAGTTTTTGACAATTTAAAAAAAGTATCCAATTTAAATCTGATTTTTTGGAAATAAAGGATTTAATTTTTGAACAGCTTTTGGGCTTCCCCCCTTTTTTTAACGAAATTGCAGCAAAAGTCATGGATGAGGAGCGTTTTAAATGTCCTCATTTTATTTCAAGGCTCTAATAGATGTATTGTGACCTTGCGATGAGCCAACTGGTATGTCGTAAGCTCTTTTAATGCATGATCCGACATGATTTGTTTTCCCCTCTACTTGATGTATCTAATTTTGATATTGGCAAATGTAAGTACTTTTATTTCAGGTGAATAAAATATTCAAGTATATAAGGTGCTTTCGATTTGGTTTAGTTGGCATGATCATATACATACATTCCCTGCCGAAATTTTACAACCTGTTCTCATATCTTTCTTTCCGGTCCCTTACAAGTATACTTAAAAGGATGGATTCGATGTTACAAGAAGCCTGCCCCTGTTCTGAAAACCTCCGTAAACGCCTGCCGATCATCACAGATGTTCCTTCATCAGTTTTGATGATTCGCCCTTCACTGATGCCACGTTCATCCATTGAAACAAGGAAAAAGCTTTAGTGCCTAGAATATAACCCAGTGGCGAAAATTCGTTATTCGTTTTTAATTTAAATGTTTAATGCGCTCTGCCTTTTCGGCGCGCAAGTGTATGTAGTATCCCAAATAATGCTCAATGTGTTAATATGATTAAGTTTAAAATTATCCAAAATAAGTGAGCTTGAAATTAAAATGTTTTTTAAAGAAAACAAGAATTAAAAGAAAATGAAATGCCAATGTGAACTTTATTTATTTGAATAATACATTTTCCGAATTTGAACAAGGCTTAAATAGTAATTTGGTATTTTTATTTGTATTAATTTATTAATTATACTTGAATTTATATTGTAATATTATAATATTTTACATCATGTTTTATAAATATTTCATCCTATTATGTAGATAACTGGTATTTTGGTTCGATTTTGTGGGCACACGTATTGCATGGTCCGATTTGGTCCTGCAAAAAAATAAAATTGATGTTTTTCGTTTACAAAAACCTTCAAATCGAGCCCAATGCAACAAGAATAGAATATATAAGCTTTCAATCTTAAAAACTCTTCTACTTGTGTCAGCTTGAGCCATATTTATATGTATTTAAAAAGGTAATATTTAAATACATAAAAATAAAAAAATTCAATATCCAGGTCGTTTAATTTTTAATATACTCTTCATACTTGTTATGTCCCAAAAGTAGGTGTACTGATGTCGTATTTAATTATGTATTGGACTTACACCTGAAATTACAAGTATCTCCTTCGATATGACCCTTGGGAGGTTACACAGCGGTTCCAACGTCTTCTCCACTGTTCATAGCTGTAACCGGAAGTCATTTTCCTTGAAGTGGTGTTTTAGTTCAAACAGGGTTTAACAGTATTTTTTATGTTTTCATCGTTTCCAAAAGGATGACCTTCAACTTCAATTTCCAACTTAACGGAAGAAAGGTCGAAAATCGCAAACGGAGCTAGATCTGGTTTGTATGGAGGATGTGGGAAATACTTGAATGTTTTTTTTCGCCCCAGACATTCTATAATTGAGAGCGCAATGTGAGATGGCGCGTTATCGTGGTGCAGCACTACATCGACTGAAATGTCTACTCTGTTTCGCTGAACTTGTTTTTCGAAGTCGTTCCAAGACATCTTTGAAAAAGACGTGATTAAAACTCTTCCTGTCCCAGAAATAATAATTTTTAGTGCATAAATACCACAAGTGGTCGAAAAAACAATACACTGACCGACATAATTTGCCTTTTTTGTCTTATCATTATCAAAAATCGGTGTTCCCTTAATGGAGTCTATTGTGTGCTAAATGAGATGTTGCATACCAATTTTTTGTTTCGTAACGTGCACAAAACCATCTACAATACACATATTAACAAATTTTATACCCAAAGTAAATAAATGATTAACCTTTAGTTAATTTACTCACATATATACTTCTGCAATTTTTAAAATGGTAGATTTTGAAGATTTTCTACTGTAGTTTTTGCTTGAGTAACATCCCTTTTAAGTCCTAAACAATAGTCCTGCAAGCATATTTGGATTCCAATTTCCCTGATAACGTTTTTTGGATAGGTGAAATATCTTGGTGGAATCGCTTACCATGCTCATCGTTTATAGCGCCTAGATTGCAGTTAGGAAAAAGTCCAAGTGTGAATGAAGGAAATGTATTTTTGGGGACATGTTACATCCATTGCTTTATAATTTCGAAGGAGTTTGGAAACTAGTTCTTCATAGTTGTCGGCCTTAATATTGCCCAGAAACCCAGTTATGGACCTTTTTAAAGGATTTCCATGCAGGTTTTTCAATATTATTCAAGCTTTCAATCAAAAGTGATGGCCCTTCATTAGCTCCCTTATTTGTGGCCTACAAATATACCCTCTTTTTTTTAGCCTCACTGATCCTAGGGAAATTCTTATTTACGTATAGGAACCCTGGGACCCCTTTTAATCCATCGCTTTATACAAAATTTTCCCATTAACCCTAGTTTTGATGTACAAAGAGGAAGATATACAAGTTTCAGTTTCACAAGTGGTTGAAAAATTACATTTTTATTTCCAGGTATTAGATTTCCTTTAGGCCATTGCTTCTTGAAAAACTGAATTTTTGCGATCTCTGCTATCCCACTCGCAAAGAAACCACAAAATTTAGTATATCCTTGTTGAGACCTAACAAAAGTGCTAAAACTTTTAAATCGCCGCATATATTTCAAGAATGTCGAGAAGAATTTCAACTTTTCGAATAAACAAAATTTTCATTTTGTCGTAGGTCTCTTTCATATGGGGCTCCATAGGCAGGAGTCGAAGATTTCACATTTCCATTATGAAGAAACACTGCTTTTAAACTGAGTTTTAGAAAGTCTAATAAAACAATTCTTCCCATTCCTTAGGATCATGACAATCTCCTAATTCTCTCATTAATGAATCAAAATCAGTACAATACACTAATTGCCGTCTACCGAGAAAAGGCGTCGGAATTCTTCTTCGCCTCGCCGATAAGAGGAAATTGTGGTTCCCTTCTCAAGGAGATTCCAATCCTTTAATCTAGATGCCAATAGTTCTGCTTGTTTCTTTGACAATGATAGTTCGTGAACTAGATCATTGAGTTCATGCTGATTAATTCCTATGAGTTGTTCTTGTGACAAATTCCCCATCATAATCAAAGGTCTTCAAAGCGTCAAATTTTCTAGACCGTAAATTGTAAATCTCTTCGTCGGAGTTTCTGCAGGAGATTCAAACATTTCAGGTGTGCAGGATAGGAAGCTCTTCGCTGTGAGAACAGGCCTAATAGCCGAAGGTGGGTTTGGTATTTAATGGTCTTCTTGGTCTTGATTGTAATTCCAGTTACCTTGTTAATGCAAAAATAACAGTCCATTGCGTGATCCTATGGTTCCCTCCATACCATTGGAATTGGAAATGGCATATGTCTGGACTGTCCGTTAAGACAACCACTAAGTAATGTTACATAAGACGCACAGCAAATATGAGGTGCCCAAAATTATATTGATCACCAAAGCTTAATTTCAATAAAGTTTATATGCTTTTTTATTAAGGGAGTAATTAAAATATTTTATTCCTCATTTGGGACTTCAACGTTACCTCACCACAAATGTAACAAAAAATTTGTTTGGATCATTTTTTACAATTTCGTGGCATTTTAATTAAGGTATCTGATCTGTAAGTGAAATTAATACAATTTGAAAGTTATTAATTTCATTATATACGGTATAATATATATATATATATATATATATTTATATATATATATATTACTATATATATAATATATATATATATAATATAATATTATATATATATATATAATTATATATAATATATATATATATATATATAATTATATATAATAATATATTATATATATATATATAAATCAACCAAATATATTAATATCACACCTTCACATTCAACGTCCAGATACAAATTGAAGGCAAATGACTCATGAAAAACGTCGAACCGAGGTTTATTTTTATCTAGTAAACATGTTTTATCATGCTTGGCGTTTATTTTATCTATTTTTTTGGTTCCTACTTATTATACGCTTTATATTGTTTGCGATCACCTTTTTTATAAAATCGCAAGAAAATAGAGTTAAACAAAACAAGACATTTTACACTGTGAATTATATTGTTAGTTTATGAAATATGTAAAATTACAAAAAAAAACCTAAGCCTCGTTGTGCAAATCTGGAAGTTATATCGTTGTTTCTAGGTCCACAATGTGACTGTATAAATGAAATTCATTTACAAAATTTCTGTCGTCCAGTGTAATCAGTTTTCACCTCGGAACTTGCTCATACGTGCTTTCTTCGGACGAGGAGAATTTTTTTGTGCCACTTCCGCACTTTGCCGTTTGTTTCAGGATCGTACGAAACCCAGGAAACTTCGATTTCGATAAACTTTTTGTCCCAAAAAATTGTGCTCCAATACGAGTCTTTCAAGCAGGGATGGCACGGAAAAAATCAATTGATTTTTTCAACTGATTTTTTCCCTTGATTTTTTTGCTCCAAAAAATAATGATTTTTTGCTTTTTTGCTTTTTGGGCGCTTTTTTAAAATATTATATTATATTTTAATTTTTTTGAAAAGTTAAGTTATTAACTTCAATGGAAAGGAATATTTAAACCCATCTTTATGTTTATATTTGAGAATACATGTTTACAAATTTCTCTACACTTTAAAAATGTCAACAAAAGATCATGTTTCAAACATGTTTCTTTTTATTTTCTGATGTCACTTTAATTAAAAAAATAACACTCTTTAATGTTTGCTCTTTCATTTTGGTCAATAGTCTATAGGACCTATTTTAAGATTTTGAACTCAGAGCAAGGGCCTAGGGTTAAAAAAATAATAATATATCAAACTTAAAAAAAAAAGTTTGAGTTTACAAATTAATATTCGCGTGGACGCACGAATCTTCAAAAAATCCAAAAAAATCAAAAAATTGAAATTTTTTTCTCAAAAAATCCAAAAATCCCCAACCCTTAGTCTTTCAAGTAAATCTTGAACAAATTTTAACCCAGTGTTCGCTTTCTGCTCCACAGACCAAGTCTTTCGGCCACTAGTTTTCAAACAAATTTTTCGCATGTGCAAATGGTTTCGTTAAAATTCTATGAACTGCATTTTTATCTAAAACCAGTTTTCTTCTGCAATCAATCTGACACTGAAACGGCGGTCTCTCTCCAAACACAGCTTCTTAACAACTTCCACATTTTCATCGTTTTTTGACGAGATTGGTCTTCCCACAACGAGGGTCCATCTTCAAAAAACATTCCTTCGGCCCTCTTTTAAAGTTTTGTGCACTTAAAACTATAGTTCTTGATAGAGTGGCAATCACATATAGCTTCGTTTAAAAAAGCAATGTCTTAGTGGCCAGACTTGGTTTACGTTTTCAACCAGATATTTGATAAGCGTTACCCCTGTTCAATATTAACCTGCATTCGCAAAAACCGTAACGAGGAACAGAAACACGCCCATACGCTAAAAGATGTAGTGCAAAAAATGTAACGAGGTTAGAACACACGTCCATACATAAACAGATGAAGTGCAAGACTGACTTTATAAATCTGGTTAAAACTGGTTGGATATGTAGCCTAGTACGAGCCTACCTCACTCGTAATACGTCACGGATGGAGCTAACATTACTCCAGTCGTGTTTAATGGATATATTCAGTAAACTTAGCTTATGGGACAGAGGAGTATATTGGTATCTTAGCCTCTAGTAGCCAAGCTTAACAAAATAGTCCTCCTAAGTGCGAAAAGAAAGACTAATCCCAAGGAAAGTAGAAAGACTAACCCGGTTCAAAGACAATTTAGTATAGAGTATCTCAAAAGGTGGGACGATAACGCCCCTTTGTGGGTGCTGGAGGCCTAAAGGGGGGCGGTAAAGGGCCTAGAAAAAATGGGGGGTGTTGATGTGGTCTATGGGGGCGATGGCTGATTTGTAAAAGAAAATTTAACTTAATATTTTAAAATTCACTTTATAATTAAAAAAACTAAATACTATATTGCCTATTTTTATTTTTATTTAGTAATTTTTAGTTCATAATTTTCTGCCACAGTTTGATTTGTATAAAATTTTAATTTTTTATATATATTTATAATATATTTACTATATATATATATATAATTATATATATTATATATATATATATAATATATATATATAATATATATTATATATAATATATATAATATATATATATATATATATATATAATATATAATTATTTATATATATATATATATATATATATATATATATTCTATAATCTATATTCTATACTATATCTATATCTATATCTATATATATTATATATATATATATTATATATATTATATATAAATATATATATATATATATATATATATATAATATATATATATATGTCATTGTGGTTTTTTAAGTTTTGGT
>JABUQX010079948.1:0-26794 GCA_015478945.1 Trachelipus rathkii
AAGGACAGACAGGTCGCATGGAAATAGGACCTGGCTTTAAAGCCTATCCGCATCCTAGGTAGAAATTACCGTAAGGTTTGGATTTTTCAATAATAATACTATGCCGTGAGCATGACTTAATATAGTCATACATATATTATATATAATATATATATATATATATAATATATAATATATATATATATATTATTAGCATATTATACTAATTATAAGTTGTAATTTAATAACTTTAGATAAGAGATGAGTAGAATAGATATATAGATAGAGATAGAGATTAGATAAAGATATAGATAATAATATATATAATATGATATATATATCAAAAAACTAAGGAAGGAGAGACCGAAGCAGAGGTACAAATGAACATAGACTGATGCCGAGACTGAACGTAGTTGGAACTTCAACGAAAAGCCACATGATGTCGGCCGGATCCACCTATAGGTCAACCGGGACAGTTGGGAGCAGCAGAGAACGCGACGGAACTGGAGAATTCTTACGCTGGAACTTCAGGAATCGGCATCGACAGGATGTAAAGAAAACCACTGATCCTTTCCATGAAAAATTGTCAAGGACTCCTTTTTGACAGAAACTTTTCCAAATATTTTCAAGACATCTATAGATAGTGAGATAAGGTAAAATGATAAGAACGATGAGGTAAATATAAAGAAACTCTCACCAAAAAAGGACGGTAAGTATAGGGGAGGAAAAAAAAAAGTCTTAGAAAAGTTATTAAATAAAAACTATTTAATCAGAAATAAGTCAAAATAAACTGTAATAATGATAATTATAAAATAAATAATCATACAAGTTAGAGATAACAGTAAATAAAAAGTTCCTAAAATTATCTATTAAACATGGCATTAAAGCCAAATTTAAAGTACGATTATCTTCTATCGTGCTATTTATGATAATATGGTGACTTAGGGATGTTCCTTCTAGTGAAGTTATACTGACCTTGAGTCCACCACATTTATCTAGCACTCTTTCTAGCATACATTATCCTTAACGTCGTCGGCGAATAACCCACAAGGTTAGGAGATACAGACCTACCCCATAGTGAATTAATTAAGTGAGGGTACGGCACGGCGAGTCGATTGGTGTATATTATGAGAGAATGCTTAGGAAGCTTAACCTATCGTCGATAACGAGTTATACCCCTTACCCCCTTATTTACTAGACACTTTTCTAGCTCATGTATTCATTATACAATACGTACGTAGAGTACATCCGTCATCTCATATCTGTCCAGTTAGGTTATATGAATCGTGATAGATGATAGGCAGAATTCAGAGTGTCATCATAAATAGAATAGTTGTGCTTAGTGGATCGGTGGTTCCTTCTCACCGAAAGTTCTAATTATATCTCTACTCCCCCTTTCTAAAAACCCCTAATCTAGTTACGATATATTCGTTATATGTGACCACACAATATTCGCATTGTCGGCAATCAGTATTTATGTAGCAATATAACAGAACTACCGCTGAAGATTTTCCACCATTATCCCGTGGAGTATTACGATCTGGGATCTCGAGATTAATCAACATCCTAGAGAACAAGAAATTTAATCCAGTTAGATAAGTACCATACCCCCCCTTAGAGTAGAGTTCGTCAATCCAATACTATTAGCAATGCTTCGCATGCAATTGTTGCAGAATTCTCCGAGGCGACAAACTACAGATAAGATCTGTCACACAGGTTTTATGCATACATTTGCCCAACACAAGTTTTGCACATCAGTTAATTTATGGCGTGCGGTATTTAACACAGTTTTTGAATAGGTCTTAAAGATTATAATTTTTTATGATTTTTTTATTTTTTCGGTGCGTAGCAGAGCGTTTTTTTACGGGGTCAACACACACGATTTGAGAATCAAAAGACCCGAGCGTTTCTCAACGCAACCGAGCCGAAACACGCTGCGTCACATCATCTTTTTCGCTTTTGCCTACTCAGAATTTTCATAGTAATCTCATCTAATCCGTTTTCTTGACTGCACTATCACAGCTTGCGGAAAGCCATAATGGTATAATTCACATACACAACATGAAAACATGTGCTTCCCATGGAGGTTAATATGCTAAAATTAATCTTACTATATAAAATTAATATATATCGTAAAAAATTTGAAAAATCCATTTAAAGTGTAATCATTCATGACGAAAGTTTCTTCCTTCAAAATTTGTATAAATTAGTAATAATCATATGTATACATAGTTCCATAAGTCATCTAAAGTAATATATAGATTATATAAAATAAATAAATTAATAATATATAATAAATTATTATTATATCTTAATGCAATTGACTTCGTTTAGAAATACAATGGTTACTGAATTAGTTTAAAATTCAAAAATTACATAACATATTGAAAGGATAATAATAAATCATCAAGAACTCCATTCTATAGTATAGTGTTTCATGTATGCTGGACTAGTACGCCAGTTAGAAATAGATCATTATAGGGTAGTATATAAGTAAACTATTTATCCTAATCTTATATGTGAAGTATATATATTGTTATTATAAATTATAATTACTAATGAGTTAGAATAAACAGGATTTACCTTATTTATCAGTGAGATAGTTTTGTTACTACTTATGATACACTTATTTAGTAAAAGGTAATGGCTAGCCAATAGTTCCTCTATATGAGATGATTTGATGACACTTTGTGAGGCCACTTTCAGGCAGGGCCTCCTGCCAAAAAATATTAATGATGACTCCTGCTTATGTATTTGAGCTCCTCTTACGGAGAAGGGGTGAAACTAACATCGTCACGCTCTTATCACACCCCTAATTAACGGCCTCCTAAATCCTTCCCTTATATTTGCGCTTGAGCCCTCTTTTTTGAGGATTGTTGACCTGATTTATTTTCTGTGGCCGTTGCTAGATTTCGACGATACCCGTAGCAAAGTATCTCGAATGAGCCTTACATAAAAAAGTTATCGTCACGATGTGGATTTGAGGGTGATTAAGTGAAGATTAAGTCGTTGTTATTCTTATCACGATGTAGGTATCTAACCGGCGCGTATTCTCGCTTGTAGGCGAAGACATTGTTCTCTAACATGAGGTCATGTAGCCCACCACAGATATCTCCTATACTTGAGAAGTTATCTGTATGTAAAATGCGGTATCCCTAACTCACCACACACACCACACACACGACAGGCACACACAATCTCAACCACTACAACACAACACACGACATACCTACACACTCGATTATTTTGATGCCTTCCCTCCTCTCACTCACACTTTAGTACACCTCAACTTTGATTACTCAGCTTATGATTCACTCAACTTATTGATATCCATCAACTTGATACCTCAGCTTTGATGCTTTCCAAACTTGAATACCTCAAGCTTTGATACCTACAACTTTGATGCTCATCAGCCTTTGATGCCATCAAACTTTGATACCTCCGCTTTGAGTGATCTCATACTATTATGTGTCCAACTTTGTATGATCATGCTAATCTTTTAATGTCTCAGCTATTATGATGAGACTATTCTTGTTTTAGTATAATAGTATCGTAGGTATTAGAGGTATAGAGTAAGAATGAGTAAGTAGGAGAGGAAGAATGAAGAAGAAGTAAGAATAGAAGAAGAAGAAGAAGAGAAGAATGAAGAGATAGAAGAAAGAAGAAGATAGAAGAGATAGTAGATAAAGGTAGAAGAAGAAGAGTATATTTTATTAGAGTTCATATACACACACACACAGTCTTGCTCTATTTCTTTATCTTTTTATTTTATTGCGTCTGCCTTTAGAAATTCTGGAAAATGCCTCTTCGTCAAGTGCTAGTCTATACTTTTAAAGTTTACCATAAGTTATACTTACAATCTGATAAAATGAGATATACAACTTTCATAATTGAAATTATATATTTACTATATATCAATAAATATATATCAAGTTTTTTAAGTTCTTTTGTGATGAGAAAAACAAAGTTTTGTATTTTGTTTAAAAAAACATTTTACTTTAATGAAACAACACTGTTTCTCTTTTTTATCGAAAAAAAACAATTATTTTCTAAACTATTCATTTTAAAACACACTAATCTAACGTATATTTAAAACAATGAGTTTTATTGTTAATAATGTGTGTTTCTAGAAAGAAAAAGCTGCAAACTGAAAATTTATTTCATCGACTGAATATCAGAATCTAGCCACTGCATTCTAGAGCGAATTTAAGCAGATCAATGAACATAGCTACAGCAAACAGCTCCAGGGGTACCCCACTCACTACTCACACCTCTATTCGGGTTTTGAACTGATAATTTAATGTATGCCTTTAGCACATAACATCAATATTAATAGATATATAAAAATAAATACACTCTCACTCTATATTTATTATATACAGTAGAACTTATATTACTTTGATTCATCACTATCCACCCTTCTTTAACATTTTCTACACAATTAATTTCATATACATAAAACAGCATAAAATTTAATGTAATTCTTTTTGCATGAATACAATAAGATATAAAAAATTAAAGATTCTTATTGTACATGATACTATAAGACATATTTTTTGCTTATAGAGGTAAATAACAAATTTTTTTAATATAAATATAGAATTTAATATAGTTTCGATTTCTTATAAATTATATAAATGAAATATAAAGAATATATATAATTATATATATATATATATATATATATATATATATATATAATAATAATATATATTAATATATTATATTATATATTATATATATATATAATATATATTATTATATATAGTATATATAGTATATAATAAATATATAATATATAGTATATTATATTAATAATTAATATATATATATAAATATATATATTATTATATATATATATATATATATAGTATATATTAATATTAATATATATATATATATATATATATTAATATATATATAAATATATACATATATACTATATGATGTTTTAATATTTTAGGTATTATTAATAAATATTTAACAATCCGATCTCTACACCATTGCCTATCAACAAAAAATGAAGTAAGCTTGTTTGTTAGATGATATTTAATGTGAGAAGAGATATTATATATATATATATATAATATATATAATTAGTGATAATGTTATATTAATATATATACTCATATATTATAATTAATATAATATATATATAGTATAGTATATATATAATATACATATATTTATTTAGGTATCATAATCCGTAGATAATACGAACGAGTGAATCTCTCTCATAGATAAGGAGGATAATTCAGGAAAGATCAAGTTTTATAGATACTGATATTAAAGTCATAACAGACAGAAGTAAAAATCGAAGTTTAACAAGTTTTTGTTTATTTCTAAACAAACATGTAATTATATTCGTGTAGTCAGTATATAACCTTTATTAAACTCATTAGGCTATTTGCTTATTAAAGATAACAGTTTTTTCTATCCTGTATGATCGATGATAAAACGAGAACATTATAAAAAGTAAAATTTAACTTTTACGCTAAGTAATCTTAAGTACATAAAATGGAAAATTATAGGATATATATAAAATATATAATATATATATATATATATATTAATACTTTGATATATTCAGTTGAAACTGTGCATTCTATATATAAGTCTCCAAAGCTCATTATTCCTTTGAACATCATAGGTAAAAAGAGATGCAAAAACCCATTCTTCAGCATATTCAGCTCCATAACATCAATTGAGACATATGCATCTAGAGCCAAATGCAAGTGACAAAGAAATCGAGCAATTTATTTGTCCAGTCAGTCAATCTGTCTGCTCAGGTCTTTTAATAAGTATCACATGCTTCCACCAATATTTTCTAGTACGCTTCTTCACCTTGACATATCAGTGTAAATTTATCTCGATGTATGTGACATTCGTCACAAGTTATATTTCTAATACATCGGCATTAGAGTGAACATAAATAGTTTCTTCTTTTTTTTTAACAAGAGACAAATTCTGTGAAAATGGAAGGTGGGAAACCATTGTACGTATGAATGTGGTATCTGAATAGAGTTTTCAGTAATTCAATACTTTTAACACTATCGCAATATGAGAAAGACGAACGACCCAGCAATAGTCCTATTTATGATACCCTCTCTACATACAGCCTTATCGTAGTTTACTAATGAGAATTTCTAGTGACTGATGTAATCATGAATATCACATACTCAGCCTTTACCCATTCTCCCACGGTGTTATCAATAATCAGGAGGAATTCTTCAACAGATAGTGAGAAAGCAAAGGTGTATGCAGTGTACACCGTATATCGTTTAGCATCAGAGCTATGAACAGCACCAATTAGGTTTACGATATGAAATAAAAAACAAGCCTACAGAACTTCGGGAATAAACAAAGGATTCTTGTAAAATATGTCAGTTAATCCAATAGTTCTGGGAGGTGTGAAGGAGAAGCCATGATGTATAGCTCAGTTGGAATATCGTACTGAAGTAGACGTTTGTATATAAAACAAGGTCTCAAATCTATAGAAAGATTATTGTTAACCAATCTAAGAAATTAACTACTACATGTATATTTGGCTTCTCTTATCAAAATTCACATATAATCACGCCTTACACGTACAGCGATATAACATGTTTCATAAGAATAGGCATATACAAAACTAAGTATCTTGCATAAATGAATTCGAGTGTATACAAAAGCAGGTCTTATATTCATAAATTCAACAATGTAGGAAAAGGAATCTTCGAAAAAACCCGTAAAACAAAACACAGATATGTAAAAAAACACTGAAAACAAATTGAAAAATAATAATTTATAAATTAATATAATGAAATAATATATAATCAATATAAATTTAATACAAGAAATATATATAATAAAATAATAATAATTAAAAATTCAACATTACAATTATTAATAATTAATTAATACTAACCACACACAGATGAAATAAACATCCACCGATACTTAAATTTTTTTTTTATTTGGTCCAGCTTAGCCCAAATTACGTAAAGCAAGGTGAAAGCTAACAATTCCTACTATATATATATATATAGTTTATATATATTTAGTAATTTTTTTTAATGAGTATTGAGGTATTTTTTATATATATTATGTCCCCTGATGACAAGTGATATATATATTAATATATATTATATAATATTATATAGGTATAGGTATAGTTATATATATATTCACGGGGTTAGTTATATATTATTTATTATTATTATTATTAGATATTATTATTGTGTTTTATAATTATTATATGATGTATTGATGGAATTAATTAATTATTATTATATTATTAATATTGATATTGCATTTTTCATACAAACATTTAATATAGTCTTGTATATGATTTCTTAAATATATTTAAATCGCTTAAATTATTTGATAATTCTTAAAAATATAGACCACTTTAGCAATCTTACTACATATGATTTATCAGCGCTTAGTTCTGTATAACTGACCTAATCCTTCTGTAAACATGAATATCCGCTGGCTCGGGTGTAAGGCGTGCATTATATGCGGAATGTATCTGAGTTCGGATTAATGCGGTTATGCGAGTGTAATACTTGTTCTTACGTGTCTTCTATGATTGGCTGAAAAATATATTAATCAAACTAAAAAAAAACTAATGTTTTATATACATAGTTTCTTCAGTACGATATTTCCAACGAGCTAACAATCATGAACTTCTCTTGCACAGCTTCCCAAACTTCGTTAACGACAATTACGACGCGCACCTCTATGTTAATTCCCGAAGTGCTTGTGCTAGCCTTTTTTTCAGTATATCTGATAATCCTAATAGGTGATCCGTATACCAAAGCTGTTTCCTGACGATAGGTTACATGAACGAGCGCTGTTGTTTATTTCTGTTGAGAGTATTCCTCACGTATTATTGACCTACTGTGCGGAACAGAAGTTGGCCTGGATAATGGCTAGTGCTTATGTGTATACTCTGATACATCAGATCGACTGTAGATAGAAATAGTCCAATAGAAACGACAGGCCAGAAGGGTAATAATAGAAATAGCATGTTGTCGTTCTCATATTGCGAATAAGAGTGTTTAAAGTATTGATTACAGATAAATTACTGAAAACCTTACTCAACGAAACTCATTCATACGTACAGTGAATAGTGCTTCTGTTCTTATATTCGCATGTAATGAGTTACCAAACATATAGTAAACATAAAAAGAAGAAAAATAATTATCGACATCCTGACAATGTCGACATACTTGCTACGAATTAATACATCCTAAGCCTAAATGGTATTGTGATTTATAAAATTTAACACTTGAAAGTTATGGGGTGAAATCCTCTTTAATATAAAATAGATGGTAAGCAGCTTGTTGACGACAAACTAATGTTGATACTATTGTTATTCTGTGCGTGCGTTGGCATTGAGAGAGCAAGACAATCTGATTAGAGAGAGGAGCCCTGAACCGAGTCCTGAAAGACATGAGATTGTTAGAAATAGCATCTCGACGATATTCATTAATTCCTATGACGTTCAAATAGGAAAATATCGAGGAGTGTGGGAATAGAATAATAACGATTATAACATTGAAACCTTCCATCCCATAGTGTTCGGCGACAAATGTATTAATTATATATAATAGTAGGAATTTAAATTTATATATTTTTATATTATATGATAATAATATTATATGTACAATATATTAATGATCATGATTATAAAAATAATAAAAATCTTATTTATATATAAAGGAGATATATATAATCATATAAAGATAGAATTATATATTGAATATATATATTATATATATGAAAAATGTATATAAGAATATATATTAAAAACTTGAGTTGTCTGTAATATTTGTGAGAGTTTTATCATGAGTTTTTGTTCTCGAAAATCTTACAAGAATTTTCTTACTTTTTCTCGATTGAAGAAATTGGTAAGAAGCCAAAATACATATTTTATTTATTATTTTATTTATTTTTTGTTATTTAGATAATTTCTATACCAATTGGTATAGTTTTTTAGCTATATATATAGTAATATATACTATATACATACAGGTTTATATATATATATATATTATAGTTTTTTATATTATACTATATAACTATAATAATTATATGATCATTCAAAGTAAATAGTAGATATATATATATATATCCAATATATATTATAATATATATACATATATTAAAAAGAAACATATCTATATTCTCAATTTCCATCAAGGAAAGTACTTAAAATACATTGATGTAATACAAGATTGCAAGAATGGTAATGAAAGAGTAATATAAATAAATAATATGTGAGGTTAATGCTAAAAATGTATCATAGAAAAAAATAAACGAACTAAGTCCTATATATGAATACAAATAACTAATAAAAAATATATATTAACTATTCGTCATTATGTATACATAATATAAATATAAGGTTTAATAAAAAGGGTATACATAAATATATATATTTACTACTGCTGTACAGTATTATCATATATATATCTTTATAGTGTAATACAAAGTGCGATATATACTGTATTCTCTTCAATCTACTTATAATGCTATATTCTATAGACTACATTCAACTTTTATTCTGAAGAATAAAATTAGTGTTTTTTAAAAAAATCTTGTTTTTAACTGAAGGTTTCCTCTTAATCTGATGCTAGAGTTTCACTTACATAATGAACCTTATCTTTTATTTTATGTGTATATGCAACAACATAAAAAATTATTATTGATGGATGCTGTGTTTCTGCATAGGAGAGAGAAATATAAACTATTCATGGAGGATCCTAGTCTATTGATATGAGACATGTAATGTTCATAAGAGGTTACTATAGAAAGAAAAAGACGGATGTATTACAATACGTTTTGTGTATTAATAATAAAGTATGGTGAGAAGCAGCTGAAGAACAGTAAAAACACGAGGAGGGTGAGGGTGAGTCGGTGACCCCCTGGTGCGCTGTTTGTCGTGTTGTGTCTACTGCCTCTATTGCTATCTATTTAGAGTCCCTCACAAAATCGATAGTTTTTCGTCCGGAAGCAAACGTTTTGACAACTTTTTTCATCATAGAAAACAAGATTATTTTAAAAAAATGCTCTTTCATATTTTCCCATTTATATTTTCTCCAAAATATCAAAAACTGTTTATACAAAAAACAAAAAGACACATAGTACCAAGTACATCAAGAAATGTTTTTCGTAAGAAAAAAACAAATGTTTGTGCGAAAACCATATTATTCACGTAATTAATTTACTAACATCGACAACCAGCATAGAATAAATTCCTATATCCTTCAATAATGAAAATATTAACTTTAATCTGTTTATCGTGTTTATATCTCTATTTAACTTAAACTTCTTAGAGCTTTAGGAAAGCGAATACAGATAATTTATCTTCAAAAAGTACTCTGAATTCAGAATAAAAAAATAAAAAAATGTAACCAATTAAAGAAGAAATATTACTACAAATACAAACTTCACCTCTGTGTGTATGTGTATACTGAGTTTGTAGCTTAGTGTGACTGGAGTTGTTGTGCTCATAACTTACATCTTCTTTCTTCTATACTTCTTCTCTCTCATGCTGTGCTACTTTCTTTCTTGCGAGTGTGCTGTCTTTTCTTCTTCCCAACAATACATCCTTCCTCACACTCACTTTTTTAAAATACAAATTAACATTTGCACCTGCACGTCATCAAAAGCTACAAAATCATTGTTTTCTTATTTTCTATTTATAAAAAAAAAATTAATTGTTGGTTGTTAAAAGTAAATATACGCCCAATAAAGTGTTGGACGTTCAGATCTGCCTTAAATAAATTGTTTTGAGACAACAAAAGAAGTAGAGACAATCACTATATTTACTGCAAAATCGTGGGAAGTCAAAGTTGAATCCTATCTCTAAGCAGAGGCAACAAAGTATGAAACCCATTGGGGAGCAATCCGATTGGTAATCAAAGCTGAGGGTTACATCAAAGTTGAGCATCCGAAAGCGACAGGAGTAATCACAAGTGAGATATCAAAGTTGAGTCAGCAAAGCTGAGGTATCAAAGTTGAAGGTATCAAAGTGAGGTATCAAAGTGAGGCATCAAAATATCGGTGTGTGTGTTTGTGTGGTGTGTGATGTGTGTGTGTGTGTGAGCGTAGGATAGTTACATACAGGAACGTCAAGTTAGGTAGTCTAAACCTACATGGACCTCATGTTAGGGAACAGTCCCTACAAAACAGGTATTGCGTTAGATACCTACATGTGCTCGACTTAATCAAACACTTAATCCCCTCACGAACTTTTATGAAAAGATCAATTTCAGACCTTGATACGGTATTAAGGCCAAAATATCAAGGCAAGACCGAAATATCAATGTCAAAACATCAAAAAAAGAGGCTAAGCTATCTGTAAAGGAGGTTAAAGGAGGCCGTAATTAGGGGAGGAACACGGACGAGGGGCACCCCTTCTCCGTAGGGGTGCTAAAAAGCGGGTATATATATACAGAACCTATACTCTATATATACATATTATATATATATATATTATCATAGGGTCAGTTCATTATTTATTATATACTGTATATATATCATATATTATATATATATATATATATATATATTGATAGATATAGGATAGTGTACTCCACCTTTTACTATAATTAATTTAATTCTATGTTCACTTCTTTCATGACGTGTTGGCTACACATTCTTAGAGAGGTTTGAGATTGTGTTTTTTATCAAAAAAGTACTGAAAGATATAGAATCGAGACGGGCAAAGCGTAAAAAAGCATTGAATGTACGCGGTGCGGCGGTGCGGTGCGCCTACGGTGATACTCTGGGTTTTGATTCCAAATCGCCTTGTTGATCGCGGAAAACGTTCTAGGCACCTAAAAACATATAATTTGAACCCTGTAAACGCAATAGTCATATTAAACGGAAAATAACGATGTTGCAAAATGTATCAAAATGTATTCCAATAATGTTATCGCAATCTTTGTGTTATGCAACATTCTGCAACATTGAAAAAGCAATACAATCAATGTTGGATTGCAATACGCCATCAAGGGGGTAGGGGTAATATCTGAATACTAACTCTTGTAAAGGAGTGAATCGATCCCGTCGTAAACCACAGAATCGATTCAGCGGTGCCGTCCGATTATGTACTTAATACGATGTCTACAGTACTATCGGATATGTTCTGTTCACAGTACGTCTTATATTCTACTATATGTATAGGAGTTAGAAAGGGGAGGAACATGGTTGGGTAATAACTCGTAGAAGGAACCAAACTAGCACATTCTATATACACCAATCGACTCCTCATACCTATATTATCCTAGGAGTAGCAACATCTACCAGGACACTGTATTCTTATCAGAGTCGAAGTAGGAGTATGTCTATAGATCTAAGAATAAGGCTTATGAAAAGGGGGTAGGGGAATAACTCTGAAGGAAGCATCTGAGCATCTTCTTATATTTACACCTCAATCGACTCGCCGTACCCAATAACCTAGGGTTAGGCACTTATACCGGGTGTATTCGACGACGTAGGGACATGTCATGCTAGAAAAGGCTAGAAAAGGGGGGTAGGGTAATAACTCATAGAAGGAAGCATCCTAGCACCTTCTAATATACACCAATCGACTCCCCGTACCCAATAACCTAGGGTTAGACACTGAGACCGGTGTATTCTACAATATAGATCGGCACGTGCATAGAAGCTAGAATATTAGAATGATATGAACTATAGAATATAGAATAAGAAAATATATAATATATAGAATATAGATATTAGAAAATTGTGTCCTTAGCCTTCGGCGCACCCTTTGAAGTCTCTCCCCGTATTCCTTACGCCTTCCTTATCAGTTTGCGGTTTGCGGTTAGATAAAAAGGTCCACTTTTATGACCTTTGCGGTTTGTGGTTAGATAACTCTTAGGCCAAATGTCACTATTACTACTAACACTCTACAGAGGTCTTCCAAACTTTATTGAGAGTTCAAGACTTTTCGATCTCTAAGCTTCACACAAATATTAAGCAAGATATACTGTTCTTTTAAAGTCAACAAAATGCCTTGAATCTGGTTAGTGTATCTCGCTGCTGTAACACTGGTTGCTCTTTCCATATCGTCCTGAAAGAAGAAAGAACCAATTTTCCCTCAGAACTACGACCCAGTACAGCTACCTAACCACTGTGGAAAAGTTTCTCATGCAACTTCTTTAGCGTTTCATGTTCTCCATCTAAATTCCGTACATTAATATACTATTTTTCAGACATCCTCAACCAACTGTCAGGAACGGCGTCATCTTCATCCACGAGATTCAAAATACCGTACTTTTAAACAACTTCAATGAGTTTTATGTACTAGTACTACCAACTAGTACTACTAGCACTACTTACTTTTCTATCCAATACGTTCCCTGCAATAGCATGCAAAGGAGCCCCACTATTTTAACACCTGTTGACAGCAATTTTCAGAGCAGAAATTTAATGTGGGTTAGAGACGATTCTTCTTTCGCCGTTTTATAAATAGATTAACCAGTTTCTTTATAGTTAAACAGAAACACAATATATATATATATATATATATATAATATATAATATGTAAAATATATACTATATATAAAATATATATATGTATATATATATATATATATATATATATATATATATATATATATTATATTATATATATGTTACATCTATGTATATTTTATTATAATATATATATATATATATTATATATATATATATATATATATATATATATATATTATATATATATATATATATATATATATATAATATATATATATATATATATATATATATAATATATATATATATATATATATATATATATTGTAAGGTTAAGTCAAATAATGACAATATTTTTTTCTTATTTATAATTTTAATCCCAAAATATTAGACAAATATGAATAGACAGACGAATTTTTATTTTAAGAAGGACTTTCAATCTTGGAAAATGACAAAGCGAGATAATGGAATTGTGTCTGTTGTCTTTTCAATAAAGAATATTGGATAAATAGTAGATCCAAAGGCTGTAATGGTGATACGAAATATGGATCTTAATTAATATACGCTATAAAAAAAACGTCTGTGCGCTTAAAACCATCAGATAATAAACTCACCATGCCTACTGATGAAGGGCGAACACCTACTCGAAAAGACGTGAGATTTGTTTCTTGAAAGAAAATTCAATCCCTCAACCAGGGCTTGGATCGTCTTCCAGACCACCGGCGCACAAACTTGAAGTTGATAAAGGGCACTATGCGAAATGTTAACTTTGTTTTGCTCTTCCTTCTCGTATCTCTAAAAGGCTCCAAAAGCTAAAATGGTACTTAAAAGAATCGTACGAAACAAAGAAAGATAAAATTGACCTTAGATCATTATTTCATTTAACTTTGCAGCGAGATTGAATTATTATGCAGTTTATTTATTAAACTTACAGTTACCGAGTTCCAATATACACCAAAGAAGCATATGGTTTTAAAAGGTTTAAGTATGAAACTTTGTTATCAATAATAAATACCTGATACCCGTGTCGAAACTTTTTTAAGATATAAGGATAAATATTAATCAATAATTACACCTAGCCAATATGTTTTTATACATATAAACTAACAAAGAATTTAAGTGCTAACGAACAGGATCAAAAAGTTTTAAATATTAAAAATATGTAAATATTTAATAGAATTGTATTTTTTCAAACATCGTACGTTTGGTAGCTATGTACCGACAGTGCAAACTCGGAAAATAGATTTTCTTGCTTGTAAATACTACTAAAATAAAATTAAAAAAAACCTTAATTAACAAATTAATATTAAATATACTATATATATATATATATACTAGTACTATATATCATAATATATACTATATCATATAACTATACTAATATAATATATTCAGCTAATGACGATTTATGAAACTCATAAGTATATATATATATACATGGCATATTTGAAAGTTTTTTGATCAGGTTTCGTTAAGCTGTTTTTTTGTCCAGCTAAGCAGAGTCACTGGATTGGCTTTCACAGTCAGTCGATTGGCTTTCGAGTCGCACTCAGGCTTATGGTTTCGATATTTGCAACTGAGTTCCACACTCATATATTTTAGTTTTTTTAGTTTTTTAAAGTTATGTTTGTATGTCAAGTTAGGTACTGAATTAATTAGTGAAAATGTCAGTTTTGTGTATTAATCATATATTAATTTTTAGTTTTAAACATATGTTGTTGTCTTAAGTAACTAAATTTAATTGTCGAAAATGCTCAGTTTTGTCTGTATTAATGATATAATACTGACGAACATAATTTATTATCGTTACTACAATCACCACTTAATATTAGATGAAGAAAAAAACTGTTCATTTCAATTTTGCCTGCTATATTACTAAAAAATGCTCAAATAATTTTTAGATGTAAGTCATGTGTAGTTTTATATTTTCAACAACACCAAACAATTTCTGGTTGCTTTCTATAGTAAAAGTTATATATATATATTAATATATATTATATATATATTTTATATATATATTACTAATATATAACTATATATACTATATAATCTATATACATATTATAATATATATATTATATATACTATATATATATATATATATGCAGAAATTATAATTTTTGAATTTTCTTTCTTTTTATTTATTGATTATTTATTAAACTTAAATATTAGTAATTATTTTACTTTAAAAACCAAATTATCTAGGTTAGTCTAGTTGTTGAGGCAACCACAACCATCTAGTGTAGGTCTAGGTGTTGTGAACCACAACCATCTAGGTTAGGTTCGGTTTTGGGGCAACAACAATCCGTCTAGATAGGTCCTATTGTACGGCCTTTAAGTCTAGGTTAGGATTAAGTGTGTGGTTAGGTAGACACATATTTAATACCTATATGTAGAAAAAATGCATTTTTTGATTGAAATCAAAAGGCGCGCGTTCGTGCGTATGTTGTCTAACCAAGCCAGATCTCGCTTGGCTTGGAGTCGCATGGCTTATGGCTGATATATATATATATATATATATAATATATATATAATATATTATATATAGTATTTATATTATATATATATATATATATTATATATATATTATATATATATATATAAATTTTATACTATATATATATATATATAAATATATATAACCAGTAATAAATTATACTATATAACATATATATATATACATATATATAATATCTATATATATTATGATATTAAATAAAAATATTATTATACTATATTAATATATATATCATACTATATAATATCATATCATATCTTACGTTATATTATACTATATATTTATATATATATATTATATATAATATAGTATATATACTAATCATAGATACTAATAAGAATACTGGATATTACATACTCGTACTAAACAGGACTATTTTCATCATCGGCTAATCGCCTCATACTATATTATATATAATATACCTAATATATATATATACTATATATATATATAAATATATTATACTATATTACTCTATATCTATATATTATATATATATATATAATATATATATATATATATATATATATATTATATAATAATATATATCCTATTCCTTACTAACAAATTTAATAATAATAGTTTAAATATATTATTTAAACTTAATAAATATTTTAAATAATATCATATATCATACTATACTGTATACACTATATATATATTATATATATATATATAGTAGCTATATATATTTATATAGTATATTATATATAATATATATATATATATATAATATATATATATATATATATATATTATATATATATAACTATATATATATAATATAATATACACTTATATATAGAATATATATACTACTATAAATATATATATATAGTATATTATACTATATACATAATATATATTATATATATATATATACTAGTACTATACTACTATATATATATATATATTATATATCACTATATATTACTCATCAAATAATATTGAAAGCCATCGCATGCGACTCAGACAGCGACTCTGCCTTGGCTAGACAAACATTATGCGCCGAACGCGCCATTGTTTTGGAATCATATTACTGCATTTTTAATATTATTTAAACCTATCCTATATACTAATTATATATACTACTATATATATATACCCATATATACTAATATATATAATAATATATATATTATATATATATATTATTATATTATATATATATATATATATATATATAGCTATAGTATATATATATATATATTATATATATATATATATGTATATATATACTATATATATATATATATATTATATATTATATATATAATATATATATATATATATATATATATTATATATAATATATCATATTATATATATAATTATATATATATATCTATATAATATTATATATAATTATACTATATACAGTATATAATAGTAGTATATATTATTATATGTATATATATATATATACGTCATAATATAATATATATATATTATAAATATATATATATATAATATAATACTATAAGATATATATATATATATATAGTATATATATAATATTATTCTATTTTTTAAAACTTTTTTTAAAACCATTAAAACAAAAAAGGGAAATTGAATGCCAGAGATTTTAAAGAAAAAATAAGCAGATTTATTCCATATAACCAGCGTTGTTCTAGAAGATAAGTTTTTGATGTCATCAGGCATTATTATAGCATGTTCCCATTCCCCACTTTTAGAATTTTTATCAGAATACCCTGTACCTGAAATGGTCCTATACCTATATCGCAGTTATCACACATGTCTTACAAATACGTATGTCCCAAAATGTTTTTACTTTTCTTAACAATTTTTATCACCAAATATTTAGAACAAGTATGGGAGGTAGCTTGAGTCTCATCATGACCAATATCTACATGGATTTTTTCGAGTCCCAACTTCTTCCAACTGCCCCCCTCTATTCTCAGGTTTTTTCGTGGAGACGTTATGTTGATGATGTATTGGCTGTTATTCCCACTTCCTTTTCGATAGATCGGATCCTTTTGCAAATTAATTAATGACTTGACCCCACGATTACTTTCACTTCTGAAAGTCAGGTTGATGGATGTATCCCGTTTTTGGACATTTTAATAGTGCAAACTGAAACCCAATTGTCATTTAAAATTTATCTCAAACCCACCCATACAAATCAACTTCTCCATTATTTTTCCTTTCATCCTCCCTATATTAAAAACAATATTATTTATAATATGTTCCTCAGAGCAATTCACTACTGTGATCCAAAATTTCTTAAACTAGAAATTGATTTTGTCTTTCGATCTTTCGAAAAACTGGCCTATCCCCACTATTTAATTAATCGAAAATATCGGCATGCCCATTCGAGTTTTTTGCCCTCAAAACTAGATTAGACCAACATTGGGGGGGAGGTCAGGAGGGGTAATACTAGTAGTGCGATTTTTAGACATCTATCTGAAGAGGATCATATTGTTGATTGGGAGGTGGCTGCCTTTTTGTTTTTTTCTAAAGATAAGAACTTAAATCAGTCATTGGAGTCTTTTTTTATTTCCACTGAGAGCAACTTTAACCTGTCTGAAAGATTTTTTAGCTTTATTCCCGTTACAAAAAGATTTATATCACAAAAAAGTAAATATTTGGCTTTGAAACAATAAGACTAAGAAGAGGTTAAAAGAGGAACCATGTTGGCATTTTTGCTCTCGTGTACTTACATTTAACCTTGTTTTTTGAATGAAATTTTTTCCGACGAAGGAATCCATGGAAAATACGTCCGAAAACGTTTAAAACTTCGTATTCTGTAAATGTTTTAAACTCATTTTTTTTTTTAACTTTTTGTTTTAATAAGGTTAAAAGATTGTTTATTTGCTATTTATAGAATAATTTAGTTGCTTTCTTCAAGAACAAAGACTTCTTTAAAAGTGTTAATATAATATTATATATATATAATATATTATATATATATATTATATAATAAATTAATACTATGATAATATTATATATATATATAATATATATACTATTATATATATATACTACTACTATTACTATATACTATATATATGGCTGCAAATTGACACCTTTCGTCTGAGTTGAAACAAAATATCTGATCCAAAATCGAATAAATTCGATATATTATATATGTATCATTATATACTTATATATATTATATATATATATATTATTATTATATATATATATATAATATAATAATATTATATATATATACATATATATAGTATAAATATTATATTAGATATATCTATATAGTATATATATATATATTAATATAAGTATATACTATATATATTATATCATATATATTATATAATACTATATACTATATTTACTATATATATATATTCGGTCAAACCCATGCAGAAACCTAATTATGCATTTAGATCAGACACCGCGCCATTCTTTTTAAAAATTGAAAAAACTGTTCTTTCTTTTTTAACAATCAGAAGGCTCTTAGTGTGGTCGTAGGGTTAATTTTTTTTGTAACAATTTAAAGATGCAATTTTTTATTATGAATTTGTTCATGTATTGAATAATGATTCCACTTACTTACTAGATTTTTTACAGTATTTTTAAATTGATTCTTTTTGAGCAGTTAAAGATTTGCCATAAATGTCGATCATTTCCCTTAAACTTCGTTGTTGACTAAAGAAAAAACTGAGTGGCTCATATACTAACACGACGATTTGAAAAGCAGACCGGTGCTCAGGCTAAATAATATATCCTCAAATATTCGTAACGAAAATGGCTAAATGTCTGTTATATTTTACAAATTATTAAATTTTAGTAAATTACAATATGAGTATTACATCTACTATATTATATATTATATTATATATACTATATATATATATATATAGATATTAATATACTATATATATATACCTACTTATATATTTCCCATTACAATCCATTAGGTTAGGGGCGTACTTGAGGGCTTAAACAATTCATTAGGTTAGGCTTACTTGGGGGAACCTAGATAACCTCCCATTAGGTTAGGGCACGTAACTGTTGGCCTTTAGAGAATCCTTAGGTTAGGGCAACTTGGGGGCTATTAAGTCTAGGTTAGAATAAAGTTTTGTTAGGTAGAGAAAAAATTTTTACTTAATATAATATATATAATACTATATATATATATATATATATATTATAATATATATATATTATAACTATACTATAATAAATAATATAAATATATATATATATATATATAGATATATATATATATACTATAATAATATAGTATAATGTTATAACTACTATATAAATACATATAATATAAATATACTAACAGATATATATATATATATATATATATATATATTAATATAGTATATATAATATATATATAATTATATGCCAAACTTTACATTAGCAAACCGCCAGCAGATATCTCGCAAAACTTACGTATCGTCAGCAGGAAAACCAGATAAGATATTTAGAAATTTCAGCTATGAATTTAGCTAACGCGTAAAAAAAATAAATATAATAAATAAAAATAAAAAATAAAACTTTTTAGGGGGCTCGAGCCGACGGGGGACAGAGAGGGACTGAAAGACCCCGACTCTTGATATCTATGCGGTTTACCCTTGCGTATTCCTTTAGTTAGAAAAGGAAAAAAAGAAATGCATTTGTATTACTCGTTTTTCATATTATAAATTTCAAATTCGGACAAGACTATAAATATTATTTTTCACGGTATACAAGATACTAAATTACAGATGATAACAAAATATGGGGGTGCGATGAACAAATAATGCCTACAGATTTTATCTTTTTTATAAGTTATTATTTATCTATTATAATTAATATTATATTTGATTCATTTATTTATTATTTATTATTTTATTATCTCAATTTTCCTTTAGTTTTCAGTAAAATTAAATTTAATATATTATTAAAGTTTATTCTTTTCTTCTATAATTGTTATTTTACCCTCAAAACAATAATTCCCTTCAAAGTACCCTCACTACCTTAAAATACCCGCAATTTGGGTAATTACCAGCCAATTAGGACAACACTGTGTCTAAATATGCATTCGCTAACTATATTATACTTATACTATATATAATATTATATATAATATATATATAATATATAATAGTATATATATATATATATATATATATATATATCTTATATATATATAATATATATATACTATATATAATACATAAGTATATATATTTAACGACTGGTTACTATCATATATATATATATTATATACAATTTTATATATATTATAATACTATATAATATCATTATAATATATACTATATATATTCTACTATATATTACAATATATATATCATATATATACTATATATAACTATATATAATATACTATATATATAATATATATACTAGTATATTATATATACTATATTATACTGACTTTCATATAGTATTATATATATATATATATATATATATATATTGCAGGTTCAATGTGCAAAGCAAGTAAAAGATTACTTAAGTCTGTTTCAAATATTTCTTGCAATATACAAAAAAATGCAGACATAAGTCTCAGAACCCTCTTTCAGTGATACCAGTGCTTTACACGTCATGGTATTTCCTCCAAGGGGAATATAATGGAAGAAGTTGCTTCCTCCGTGACATCCTCTATCATAAGCAATAATTAAAGAAACTCCCCCAGAGAGAGGAATTGATGGGTTTCAATGTAAGTTTTAGTGATAATATTTTTTGCTACTTATGAATCTTATATGATAGACCATGGTTCCAAGCAGTTCTTAATAATGTTTACAAGATTTCTAAAATTATTCATCATTAGTCTAGAACACCTCACTGCACGAGAAAACAGAATTTGAAAATAGAAATCAGTAGTGGGAAATGAACAGCTCTGGACAACGAACCCGGGAGATTTTCAGCAATCACACTATTCCGCTTTTATAAAGGAATGGCCAACCTACGGCGAGCATGTTGTTTTTTCGTTGCCTGAAAAGTCCAGTCTTCGCGAAACTACTGTTCCACTCTCTTGTGGTCATTCTCACCGTATAGTAAAAGTGCGTCGTGTATGGTTGCATTCTTCGAAGAAGATGATAATATTATACTTCAGTAAAAAAAAATTAAATAAAAATGGAATAACTGAATACACCCAATTACCGGCAGACTCATTATACGGGGTTGAACAAACACTAAGGATATTACTACATATATATATATATATATATATATATACGTACCTATACCTTACGATATATATATATATATCTATACTTATATATATATAATATATAGTATAATAATATATATATAATTATATATACTAACTATATATTAATATATTATATAATATATATATATTATATATATATACTATATATATATTATATCATATCTATATATATTATATTAATATGTTATATTAATAAATAATACATAATTAATAAATAATAATAATAATATATAATAATAATAATAATTCAATAATTAAATAAATAATAATAATACATAATAAAATAATAATAATTAATAATAATAATAAATAATAATTAATTGTGGTGAAAATGAGAATAAATATCAGGCGTTTATAATGCATAAATATTTATAATAATAATAATGTAAACTCGCACATAATAATAATAATAATTAATATAAATATATAATAATATAACATAATAATAATATAAATAATAATATAAATAATAACTATATATAAACATAATAATAAATATAAATAATTCAATAAATAAATAAATAATAATAATAAATTCAATAATATAAATAATAATATAAAATAATAATATAAATAATAATATAGCAATAATAATATAAATACATAATAAATTCAATTTAAAGAACAATTAATAGTATAAATAATAATATATTATATAAAACTATTAATTAAAAAATAAATTTATCAAATAATTATATGTGAGAAGATAAGGAGCTAACAATGATGAATATAGATTATACTATTATATAAATATATAATAATAATATAAATAATAATAATAATATAAATAATAATAATAATATAAATAATAATAATAATATAAATAATAATAATAATATAAATAATAATAATATAAATAATAAAAATAATATAAATAATAATAATAATAATAATAATATAATAATAATCAATAATTAATAATAATAATAATATAATAATAATTAATAAAAATCAATTATAATATTTTTTATAAAAATAATATTATTACTAAAAATAATATTAATAAAAATAATATTAAAAAAAATATTATTAATAAAAGTAAAAAAATCAATAAATAATTAATATTAATACTAATAATATTAATAATAATATCTTAAAAATGAGACATGCATGAGTATTTCAGATATAGAGCTACACCTTCCAATCCTAAGAAATATTGAATATAGACCAATAATATTTATCGAATGTATTCATACTTTAAAAGAAAATAAAATAATGTTTAAAACCAAGTGTTTAAACTTATTTCTCTGTACACGCCTCCATAACTTCTCATTTTAATTCCGCAGGAAAATTAAAGGAAGCAAAAAAAAATTTTAAAAAATAAAAAAAAAAAAAAGTTGAGGAAAGTACTTTTAAATACGGAATACAGAAAAATATAAGGATCAAATAAACCTAAATCATATAATTACTGAGACACCAGACATTTTTTTGAAAAAAATTTTCTAACTGAAAAAAGAAGTCATACTTTTAAGATATATGCAAAAATATAAACAGTTTTATACTTGTTTTTTTTCAACATAACACTGAGATTGCCGAAAATAAACAAGAGAGAGAGAAAGACGAGAGAACGCAGAAGAGATGAGAGACCGAGAGAGAGAATAGAGAGTAGAGAGAAGAGATGAGAGAGAAGAGTGAGAGAGAGAGACGATGAGCAGAGAGATGGACTGAGGAGAGAGCGACGAGAGAACAAGTCGCATGATTTTGAATAAAAATTTGCAAGCTGTATTATTGTACCATCTGGACAAGAACATTTAGAGACAAAATTTGTGATTCCAAACTCTAAACTGGTAGATGATGTGCCAACACGGGGTGACCAAAAATTTCCAAATATTTACCCTTGCAGAAAAAAAAAGTTCAACGCTTAATTTTTCTTCAAATCATACTGGAATATTCCTTCAATTTATTTTAGGCAAAAAAAAAAAATAAATAAAAAAAAAAAAAAAATAGGAAGAAAAAAAATAAACAGTTAGTTTTTTTTAAAGTTTTTAGTGAAAAGTTAAGGTTTCCTGATACAAGCAACCTCACCTCCCTTATACATACTATATACTTATATATATATATATTACCTTACCGTATATAGTATAGTAATATATTACTATGATATATATTACTATGCATATATAATATATATAGCTATAATATATATAATATATATTATTATATAATACTATATTATATTATTTGTCGAAACTGTACTGTGACTACCGATGTACCTAAACTTAACCTAGACCTAACCTAAACCTAACCTAAACCTAACTTAACTTAACCTAACGTAAACCTAACCCTAACTTAACCTACAAATTTTCATTATGAACTATACCAGTTGTGTGATCAGAAACTTAGAGGTTTCTTGGTTCTTTTACGCTTATCCTTGTGAGGTGGATTGCTAATTTTTTCACTTCCCCCACTCATCCATAGTTCACATTACAGTTTCTACAAATTTGCATATTCTAATATATACTATACTATATACTATACTATAATGGTATATACGTTATATATTATATATATATAATATATATAACCTCTGTATTATACCTATATTATCTCCTATACTTATCCTACTACTAATTAACAGTAGCGCCGGCAATAATATATAAATTACGTATTATATAATATATAATATATACTAATAACTAGAAAATAAATATAACTATATATATATTACTATATATATATTATATGTATAATATATATAATTATATATCAGTATATATAATATTATATATTATAATACTAAATATATATATTATATATATATATACTATATATGAATATACTTATCGATATTACATAATAAAAATAATATATATATAATACTGATAATACTAATTATATACTATATATATATTATATATATATATATAATTATATATATATAGTAATCCATATCTAACATATATATATACTATATTATAAAATAAATTATATCTCACCCCCTAATACCATATATCTATATGTTTACAAGCACGCTCACTTCTATCACGTCCAAGATACGCTGCACCCCGTTACATCGGCGTACTATATACAATAATTACTATTCATCTTACAACCTTGAGGGAAAGTTCTTTAAAACATAAATATGAGTCTTCATTTTGTATTACTGGCAGAAAAAGTATTAGATAAGTTGGCTGTAAGTAGTAGCAATTGAAGACGAAGGAACTGGAAGCATTACTTACAAACATAAAAAAAATCAAATTATTGACGATGGCTTTATAAAGCAACACCTTTATTCTTATATGTTGTGAAAGCATGACTAGGCGGAGAATAGTATATAATATCTATTTTATACCTACTCGACTAAATATAATCATGTTTAAGATAAGTTCAGATGATGTAGTATATAATACTAAATGTTCATGTTCTGTGGAAATTGATTTTACAAAATATGTTCTACGATAATCACAATTCTTGATATATAAAAATATTGATTTATGATGTATATAATATATTAATATATATATATTATATATTATATTTAATATATATACTAAGTATATTATATACTCGTATATTCGCCTAGAATAGATGATCTATACTATCATCATCATTATCATATATTATACATATACAAAGCATATCCCAAGTCTTTAGTCATAGAAACTAGAAATAAATATTCTTTGTTTTACGTTTTTCTATCGGACGCACTCTGGCCAAACAGTGTATCTATTTAGTAGAACAAGGATCCCTTCAAAATTCACTTCGATCGAACGTGGTTAACCCCGATCCCCGCAATTGCGCCAAAGAAAGTTTGCGAGAAAAATTGCATTTCTTTACCCAACAATTATGCACATTTTAGCGGTCCGTTGCTGACAAGCCGTGACATCCAGGGCAGGATAGGACATAATACCAAATATGATAAATATAGCCTTTAACGTGGCAGCACCAGCTACGTTACCTTTCTTGCTCCAATACTGGGCTATTAGAGTTCAGCAGATATACCTGAAATGTCAGATCTTCTCTCCAGGCATTGGTAGGCTTAAAGTAACGCGCATCCTGTTTTTTTGTGGTTTTTTCTTTATTATTACACCATGATTTCACAGATGGTAAAGTGTATGTAACAATAAAAATATATAGACAACTATGTATTTTCAGTTGTACCAAGTTTATTTAATTTCCCAACAGATAAAACAGAATTATTATTTTAATTTTTTATAGGTCATGTCGCGTGTTAACCCGGTGTTTCGTGTTCGTGACCAAACCAAATTTTATTTAGTTGGATATCCCTTGCTCATCAAAATCAACAGCAGGCAAGAAATGACCTTCCAACTCAAGCATGGCCACAGTTTTGTATTCAACTATTTTACAATACTGCGTCAAGTTGGTTTGGAAGCATTCAAGAGAAGCAGCTGCGAACCTAGACTCTAAGAGGGTCCACATTATTCCTGGCGAAAGCTAAAAAACACTACCAACCAAAGCTCGAAACATGCCGAATGCAATAAAGCTGGCGAACAATCTTTTACTACAAGGTACAATTATGGTTCAAATCTATCAAAATACAGCAGCCATTCTCATCTTCCAACGTGAGTATATACCCATCCAAAGACAGATTCTTATCAAGAAGAACGGAACTTGCATTTAAAATCTAAGCTAGAAGATCTATTGGACATTTGCTGCTACAGATGCTGTATCACAAATGA
>JABUQX010079949.1:0-12500 GCA_015478945.1 Trachelipus rathkii
GGAAGGAGGAGTGTGAGGTTAGTGAGACGTATATGATATATATTATAAGATTGAAGGTAAAATTAATGAATTAGGTATTAGAATCTAGGCATCAGTACGTACCATGATGCAAGAAACTAAAAAAAGGTATTCATCTATTATATATCTTGTATAAACAGCCAATATTGTGTTTTGTTAATATATAAATAATAAATATATAAATATGATATTTATAAAATCATATTATTATATTAAAAGTAAAGTAAATTTATAAGTAAAGTTAAGTTAAATTAATAAATTTACTAGTAACTAGTTATTAGTATATTAATTAAATTTTTTATTTATTACCACTAGAAAATTTAGAAAAATTTAAAAAAGAAATTGTATAAATATACAATAATCTCACACAAAGACAATGATATAGACATACAAGAGGTAATATATCTCTTCGTCTTTGCTTTAAAACAATGAAACCAATAATTAATATAATAAAAATATATAATACCTGTAAGAATACTACTATATATATAAATAAAAATAAATAGATAATCATTATAAAAAAATATTAAAAGAAAAAACATAATTGTAATAAATATATATATATGATGTAAATAATGTGAGTAAATATGACAAGTATTAAAAGCAGTAAAACTATTAATTCCCTATTCACTCTATAATTATCAAAGTATTGTTGACTTATCTAAAAGTAATCAAACCAACCACTATTAGATTTATACTGTTTTATACTACTGTCATTAAGGATCTGTAAAGTGAGATGTTTTAAATATAAGATTATTTATTTATTGATCTTGATTAGATATAAATTAAAATGATTATTAAATATACAAACACTATAACTGCGTGTATTTTCTTCTGAGCAAGTTAACAATTTATTATAATAAATATAAAAATGTATTAATCAAATGATATAATAATAAAGTTATCCTTGTTTACAATATATATATATATATATATAAGATAATGATTGATTTATTATATAGAAGTTTTAAGAAACTATTGATATAAATAATTTTAGTTATATAATTTAAATTAGTAATATAAATTGTACGTATTATTAAATATATTAATAAAGTAAATAATCCACTTCATAATAAGAAGTTATTAACTAACATTTATGCAACCTGAAGGGTGGTTGCATCGTTAGAGTAGAGAGTAGCTTGCTGTGTGCTGACCATTACAGTTTTGATTTGCTGCTGTGTGTGTGTGGTGTGTGTGTCGTGCTAAGAGGGGATGCGAGTGTGTAGCTATGTGTGGTGTGACGTGATAGCTGTTGTGGCGAGTGCTCTAGGATCAAGTGTGTCGAGAGCAGCGTTGAAGTAGCTGAGTGTCGGAAATTCGTCCTGTGTTGGAAGTAATAGAATTCATAATAGTGTAATGTGCATGACATTGTAGATTGTGATTAAGTATTTGTAATAAAAGGTAGTTAAATTATATGTGTAAATAATATCACATTGGGGAATTAGAATCGTAAATAACTTACTAATAATAATACATATATGGTTGAATGGTTAGCATCATATATAATAACACAATTTATAATTTATAATCTTTAGAATTATAAATACATATAAAAATTTAATAATAAAATTCGTAATATTCAATTACAAAATTATTAAAATATATATACATAATAATATATGCATAATTTAATTAATATATGACACATTGGACAAGATATCTATATAGAGAAAATATACTTAATTAATAACAATAAGAAAACATATATTTGTAATATAAATATTAGATAGTTAGCGCTTCATGGCACGGCTCATATTGAGTATATTAACACACAGCACATGTAGTAAATAATGAGTATATAAAATAGTCAGGTGAATACCCGACTGGTATTAAACACGCGTATAAAACGGAGTACTGAGTAGTAATTTAAAGCAGTAAATAACATGAGTTAAAATAGCAGTAAACATATGAGTTAAAGAATAAGCAGTAAAACAAAAGCATACTTAATCATTTGTTACTCAGTGTAACACCATCTCTTATTGAATTTCTATCTGATTTTTATCTGAGCCTGTACGAGGTAATAACTTGTAAATCACTACAAGTTATAATATTGAGAGGTTATTATTAGCATGATATTACTCATGTACATAAATTGAGTATTAATAAAGCAGTACACAACAAGCTAGTATATAATAAGATTCATAAAAGCATAAAACCAAATGCATAACTAATCCTACCTTGATTGTATGTAACTACCTCTATTGATTATACTTATGATTTACTCTGCGTTTAAGGGTAATGTAATGTTAATAAATAGATATTAATTATTGAGTTAAAAGACAGTAAACAGGTAAATAACTAAAGCATACTATAGTACGCCCTTGCTGCTATGTAACACATCTATCTCAAAATATACTGATTTACTGCTTTAATAATTTAAGGTATGTAATATATATGTCTTTAAGTTAAAATTCGTAAAAATTGTTAAGTAATATATTAATAAAAATAATGATTATATATATTATATATATCAGTGATATAATATAATAGGCTACTTAGGCTTTTTTCTTCTTATTCTCCTATCTCATCATTATTATATCATATTTCATTATTTATAATTGAGTTAATATAACTTTTGCATCAAAAGTTATTTTACTAAATATTTATTAATGTTTATATTATATTAGCTTCAGCTTCAGCTTCAGAGTGTAATTACACGACCTCAGTACTCGACTCATCTAAATTGTGAATAATGTATCGACGAATAATGAATAGGGAGTGCCTGTTAGCACCGTGGTGGATTAATTAGATTTACCAACGCATCATCACCTGTGAAATTACTCGTCTCCTTCAGTGATCTACTGACTCCACGGATAAATCTTGGATTAGAGAACTACACAAGTAAAGGTTGTATAATTTAATTTAATATATATTATTATATTATATATATATATATATAATATTATATATAATATATATTAATATTAATATATATATAAATATATATCATATATTAATATATATATATATAATAATATATTAATATATATATATTATATATTAATATATATAGATATATATGTGTTAGATTAGTGTGTATTAGTGTGGTGTAGGTTGTGAGCTACGCGGTGTTATATGTTATACTTAGGGGTGAGGTTGAGATGTTAATGTATTACATATGGCGGGGATGGTAGATGATAGGTGGTGGTGTGTGTGGTATGCTGTGTATATATATGGAAAAGGTAATGAAGTGAGTTTTGAGTTACGAAGGTCACGGTTGCTCTTATACACGAGTAACGTGTTGTTAGGCTTAGGTGTGCCAGAAGGCGTAGACATGTCTATATAGTGGTGGTCAAGGTGATGGGTATTATAGACTTTGAATAGAAAAGAGGCTCTTATGTCGTGGAAGGGCTTGTGTGAGTCAAGAAGTCGGAATCGAGCTACGCCATGGTGTGAGCGTGGCTGACAAGCATCCAAAAGACTCATGAATATCTGTGTGTAAAGCAGGAAAGCACAGTTGTGAAGTGTGTAGCTATGAGCGTGAATGCACATGTAATCCTCTATGTTCGGGAGTGTATGTTGTATACAAATAAGAGAGTTTAATGGAGTGTAGGAGCTTTAGGGTGGACTCGGAGTTATATTGAATATAATTGAAAGTGGGCTTAGGTGTGGTATTGAGAGAAGTTATAACGGTGTGGTGTTGATAGTTTAATGTAGGTGGGAGTACTGTGTGAAGCTGAGGGAGAGCGGGTACGAGTCGAGTAATTGGATCAAGGATCCCTCTGGCATCGCGTTTGAGGATAAGTTTACTTGGAGAGGAGATGCGTATTTATATTTATTAGTTTTAACAGGTGTAATGTGTCATATAAGGTAGGTGGTCGCTTTGTGGTGGGATTGTTGCTAGGAGGAGTATATAGGTGTATGGAGTCGTGTAATGCTAGTATATGGTTAGGTAGTTATGGTGATAGGTATGGGCTATTGTGAGGTGGTCGTTGCTGGTGGAGTGTAAAGTATAGTATAGACCAACGTATTGGAGATGTGTCGGGTGATGGTTTCGAGGGATTTTACTCGAGTCTTGGGTCGTATCGATCTCTGTATGTTACATATGTAAAAATACCATGAATTGTTATTAAATAAGGAAGCATCTTCAGGTGCTAGTTGGAATATACGTATACATTTAAGATTTTTTTGTGAGGTTAAATGGCCCTGTAAGTTGGATTATAGCTTTCAGTTTGCTGTGGAGTATACTTATGGTCACAATGCACAGTATTGCCATATTATAACAGGAATTACTTACTTATTTGGTCCAAAAGAGAATTAATATATGACATATGAACATAAATAGTAACTAATGGAGGAAAAAGAGTAATTAGTGCCCAGAAGTTTACCTCATATATTACCAATATTATAGTGAAATTAGTAGATTTGATTTGGGTGACAATTTGCGGTGTTAATATACATAAAGGTAGTTGGGACTAATATTGAAACTTAGATTACTTATATAATATTATTGATCCAGTCTTTATGATTCCAGATGGATTATCTTTTAAAGGTTTAGAAACTTAAGGGAACAAACATAGAAGAAATGTTAGAGTAATAATATAATATATATAGCACATAAACGTAAGTAAGAAGTTTGATATATAATAACGTGATCACTAAGAATAAAGAAATTTACCGGAGTAAGATAAGGGTAATATATTCATTATCATAGGTATGATAGGGATTACTTAAATACTTAGAAACTTAGAAGAGATGAAATGACACATCCGTGCAGGAGAATAGTATAAAATATAAATGTTTGAATGACATTGACTGGAATATAGATATATAATATTATATAAATGTATATTTTCTCAACAAGCTGATGATTTAGCAACATTCATGTTTTTGTTCTGAGAAAAAAATAAATAAGGGTAATTGTTACCTATATTAAATAAGCGTGCAAATTGATAAAAAATTTCCAGATTTAATTTGGGAAAGTAATTGGAAATAAGGATCTGATTCCAAATTTTGACTATATTTATATATCTGGCAAATAGGGCAGAGATTCTGTGAAAATACATATGTTGGATGAAATTCCAAGATGTAGACTAAGAATATAAGTTAATATTATCAATAACGAAGGCACATCTCGAGAGCATGAGAGTCGCGAAGCAACACTACTGTTGAGAGTTGAGTGAGCGCACTATCACGCCTCCCTTACTAATGAAGGCTACGGGTCGGCACTGTATCAAGTGTCTGGTACAAGTGACATGGAGGTACATAGAAGTTCTTCACATGATTTTAAAATTCCCGCAATTTAATGTTATCCTTTCGTCTAGAGGTGGGAGTAATACGAGCGTTGCATCAGAAGATAGAAGATGTTATGCGCAGGCGCATGATGCATATACATGTATGCGCAGAACGGTGTAGCATATATAATACACCAAAGAATGGGCTATAAGATTTATATATTGGAAATCGACATGTGTTGAACCACCATCATCTCCAAGAGCGGAACTATGAGATCCCAGTTGTTAGTATTCGTGGAGGACCAAATTAGGAATTATCGTGTTACAGACGAGCAATGAAAGCAGATCGAGCATATTAGAAGTTTATATATGAAGTACTGAATTTCTCTATTGATATGAATAAAAATAGAATTATAATATAGTTGATTAATATCATAGGGGCTAGCTGCATATTGGATAGTCCAAGAGTAGGTATTAGAAAAGTTGGTATGTTATTTGAGTTTCTATTATAGAAAGGTAATGAACATGTCTGACATAATATTAGTTATCTATTGGTTCATTTTCTAAGTACAATAAGGTAATAGGAATAAAGATTGGAAAGAAAAAAAAGTTGCGAGAGAGTATATAATAATGTTATATTAAATTTTGTTTTTTGGCGAGTTGGTAGTAGAAATTTATCACCTAAATTATGGTTAGGATTTGAATGTATGTATGTCGGAGTGCAATATAACCAGATGCTATATGAGTAGGTTCAAGATTTGTAGTGAATTAATAAACAGGCGGGCTGCGCAGAATAATACTGCTAAGTTCATAGGTTCAATGAAATTTATGTATCACGGGGCATTTTAGAGAGTTACCTTCATTGATAGAGCACAGAGATGATCGAAATAGCACTTAAGCGAGCGTAAGTTTGGGAAAGAGTGTAATAGTTAGATAAACGTTTGTGTATATAAGGACAATGCGAGGTAAGGTATGGAGAATGGACTAGGAGTGTAGATGAGGGTGGGTCGAGTGGTTGATTGTGTCGTATATACAAAGGGTGAACTGTGTTGTCTATTGATGCATTCGTGATATTTATAAATACTATCATGTCTAATGTGATCAACTAATATCGTTTGAAGAGATAAAATGGAAGATTGTTCGAGAATGAAATAGCGCACATCGAATAAGTGATTGTTTAGAAAAACTATAATATATACGATCAGAGAGCGTAAGTAACATTCCCTGGGAAAAAACCGGTTATGCCCGTCACCCGACAGTAAGAGATGAGTGACGTCCATTCCTCCGAACTGTGTCGAAAGGTGCGCGGCTCGTTTCTTTGTTTGTGTCTGCATGTTGCGGCTGAGCGTCGGCAGTGCCAAGGGCAGTCCATCTTATTCGTGCACGGTTAAGCGAAAAACGCGTTGGGTGAATCTTCGCGAACCCCCCCCTACGCCACTTCATCTCTTTATAACGGGGGGCAAAATCGCGGCACGAAAAAAAAATAAATAAAAAGAAAAAAAAAATAAAACTGACATATAATGAATTCACACAAATATATATATAAATGTGCCCTGAAAAACACCCATGAAGGTAGCTGAGTATTAAAAAATATATATATATCCACCTGACCAGCAATTGTGCTCATCGCTGGTCATGTGTTTTCTCAGCCTTCAATTTACTCCCTATACTACTAGTCTTCTTTAATGAAAACACTTATTAAAAAAAAAAAAAAAAAAAAAAAATTAAAACAGTTATACTCACTACCAATTTGTCCCAACATCTCACCATTACTTAAATTGAATTGTATATAGTGGTATAGATATACATCAATGTAAATTAGATAAATTTGAGAGATATATAAGGCAGCGGGTACTAATGGGTCTGATAAATGAATTCTTTTAACGTTGTTTACCTGGATCGGAGTCGTAAAACAGAAAAAGACATATATATATATATATATGATTAGTACAGTTACTTATGATTAGTTTTCTTATAATTGTCTGGTGGACATATCTAAGTAGAAGATATACATATAGATCGACGTGTATCAACTGTACTATACCTTAATAGTATAAGTTAACTATTTCATCACCGTACGAATTACAGTAAACTTAATAACTCAAGCGTATGATATTACTTTGTAGTATTATTATCATATCTACTCTTATTCTTTTCACATTATTATATTATAGTAGTATGTTTAATATTTAATATAGTTATATTATGATTATAAATTATCGAAGTTTCTATTTATATGTATTGCTATTTATTGTTCCTCTCTGCTTCAAATTTATCTCTCAATATTCTATTCTTTTCATTTAATATATATAATTTTTTTTCAATACAGATAATCTATTAATATAATTCGTGTGAATCTGTTACTTTAAACAAACTCCGTATAGTTTCTTTTCAGTTTCATTGTCAATTGAATATAAGTAGAATCCGCTACTATAAAATTAAAGATTCGAATATAAACACATTTAGATATAAAAATTATATGATATATATATCTATATATATATATATCATTAATATATATATATATATATAATATAATAATAAAATATTTATAATATAAATATATATAATAATATATATATACATATCATACTATAAGGAAATGGAATCATTGTTGGATATCCTGCAAATTATTGCGGAAACTGTAAAAAAAAAAAAAAAAAAAAAAAAAAAAAAAACAAAAAAAAAAAAAACAATCTCAAAAACTACAATAGCTAAATAGCTACAGGTATTGCACGACAATGTAGGGGGCTCGAACTGACGGTGGGAACATAGGGGGGGATTTTCCATACCCCGTAGGGAAGGGGCGGATGAACCCCGCGACAGCCCAAATACCCAAGAGCGGGTTCCGGAGACCTCCCGAGGGGGGAATTAATCCCATCCCCGTAAGTTCCCGAAGGCCGAGAGACCCCAGACTTTCCTGCACTCGGGCGGTAAATACCCTTGGGGTATCTTTAAGTAAAAAAAAAAAAAGCAAAATTTAACCCTTCTGCGTAACGTAGTTATTTTTTTTTTTTTTTTTTTTTTTTTTTTTTTTTTCCGCCCATCCCTGGATCTGATCCAGCATATCAGCGCAATGTATTTCTTTTTCCTTGTTACTTCCGTAGTTTTTGAGATTATGAGTTGTCGACTTTAAACCCAAATTTCACCATCCATTCCAAACACTATCATACTTAAAATCCATTGTCGTTACGCCCAGAACAACCGTTCCTACTTTAAACCGGTGCCGTAGCTACTCCGAATACGAAAAAAACATAAATCTTAGTATTTCAAAACTTGCATTTCTGAGCTTCACAAATAAATTAAAAAGTCATTAAATTTAAAATAAGTTATTTATCGAAGGAAATGGAATTGAAGAATTTTTTGCTGTTAAGTGAAATCACACATCCATTCACAATATACTATATCACACACCACATAACCACACTATATCTAGTACTATATATAATATATATACAACCACTAACAATATATATACATACACTCACACACTAATATTATATATATACTATATAAACATATATATATATAGTATACTATATATATATATACTAACATACAGTTATTAATATATATATATTATAATATATCATCTTATTTATATTATATACTAAATATTATATATATATAGCATATATATAAATAATAGATTTATATATATAATATATATACGTAGTATATAATAATATATAATAACTATATATAAATATTATATAAGAATAATATATATATAACTATATATTATATACATATATATATATATATATACTATTAGGGTATATATATATAGGTTAGTATATATATAACACTACACACCACATGATATCAGTCCCCTCCCACTATTAATATATATACAAAATATAATCACAAATATATAATATACAACATACAACTATAATTATATTATAGATATATATTATATATAAGTATAAATATATTATATTATTATAATATATAATATATATATATATATATAAATTAATATAATTATATAGTATATACTATATATACTATTATATATATTATATATATTATATAATAGGATATATATATATTTAATAGTTAATATATAATATAGTATTATATGTGTTAAATATTGCAAATCGCAATTTATATTTAGATCTTAAAATATAGAACATAAGTGGGTAGTAAAGAATTGACTGCTTCTCTACGGAAGTTGAAACACCTTGCGTGTTGCGAAGATGAGGACAATATGCTTCGATGCTTTAAGCGATTTTTGGGTCGGGGGATTAGCTCAATAGTCGTAAAGCATCGAGATTTGTCCTCATTTGTCCGCAACACGCCGGTGGTTCCAATTCCGTAGAAGGCAGTAATTCTTTACCTTCACATAAGTTTCTTTATTTAATATAAATATATGTTATATATATATAAAGTCTATATATATATAAATATATATATATATATATAATTATAGTATATATATATATATATATGATATATATTTGAGATTTATTATTTTAAGATGTTTATTTTCTCGTTCACGTCTTGATAATTGTTTGCTCTGAAAATCTTAAAGAATCAATTAAGACGTCTTATTTGTGTCAATTTCCGTCGTGCTTCTCAAAAGAATCAAAGGAAAGATTTTTTTGCGCTTCACCTTCTTTACTAATGACTTATTTTTCAATTCGAAATTGTTTTCTTTTTCGCAAAGGAGAAACAAAGTTGAGGATTACTTTTACCTTTTTTTAGTTTGGTATCAATTTATTAACCTATTTTATTTATATTTATTTATTTATTTAGTTATTATTATTATATTATTATTATTATTATTATTATTATTATTATTATTATTATTATTATTATTATTATTATTATTATTATTATTATTATTATTATTATTATTATTTTGAATTTTGAACTACTTATACAATTACATCAATAAACTTTAGCAGAAAAAATTTCATGAATTTTAGACTTTTATTTGAAATTTGAGATCAGTTGAAGAATAGCTAATTCGAAAAAAAAATTGATTATTATAGGCAAACCATCAAAAATCTAAAATGAAGATTAGGAAACTACAAAAAAATTTAAGATTAGCCTACCCTAAACTATTCAGATGAAGATCAACGAAAACAAGAATTTTCATTTGAAGATTAAAAATCCAAATTTCCTACATGAATATTAGTGAACCCATGCTTATAAAATGAAGAAAATTCTCAATGTTTTATTACGCAACTTTGTAACAACGGAAAATTTTAAAGACGATTTCCTCGATTTTATCTGACCACTTAAACTCCTGAAGATCATAAATATACAATAAATCTCACCTGCGTGTACACGTTGAATTAATTTTATTTTTTGTGCCTTGGCCAAAATGAGTCAGTAGCATGAACATGAATACCAGCGTTTTCTTTAACAAACCAGAGAGATTGATTGACTTTTTTTATAACAATAATAAAGATAACTAAACGGTAAAAATATAAATCGTATAACCAATAAATTTTAAATGTGAAAATTCACACTAAAATCTAAAAATTTCGACCATAATGGCCTGTGTGTTATAAAACTTATATTATATTTTACCTATCAATTCTTCAATTCCCTGTTAGTAATTCATTCATCTGATTATTATTATTGAGAATTGTTTGTTTTATGAAAAATAAATTGCAGAATCTTCATTTTATTTCTTGCTTCTATTAATTTAATGAATCCTACAGTTGCAGAACATTAGCTGCAAGAATGTCTAGAGTCCAAAGTGCTAATGAAATGCCCTGCCTCTATAGTACTTAGATTTGTGGGATAAACAGGATTCATGGATCTGCATTACCTTCCATTATCCACCTAAGTGAATTAGATTTTGTTTTGACTGAATTCTCACAAATTTCCCCTAAAGAAATTGTAGATGTCATCCAATGCTTTTTACTTCAATATATGAATGTTTTGCTTACACTAATTCAATAAACTACTTCAGTACATACTTGCAATGAAACATTTTATTTAATGAAAAAGAATCAATTCTAATTTTATTCAGTGGAAAAGAAACAATTATAATTATATTTTGCGTAATTTTGACTTATAATTTGCACACATATTAATTTAAAGTTTATGGAAATTTTACTGGAATCGTTCGTAAGTTCATTTCAAATCAATCCAAAACGCTTCAAATGGTTGATAGCTAAAAGAGGATCATCACCAATCAACGACAATTTAATTTTCTGATAAAATTTACATTCTATATTGATTTAATTTGCGTATTCTATCAATTTGAAGGAGATTAAAATGGAGTAAAGCATGAATTTTAAATTATATCAAAACTTATAGTGTCACTCAAAGTTAGTCGTTTTTACATACTTTATAACTAATTATAATTTTATAAACTCAAACATAAACATAAAATAGTGCAGACTTACGAAAAGAGCTTTTCCAATTGAAGATTTGTCAGCCACAAAATTTCCAATTAAAGATTGACTAAGAGTATCGGATTTGGTATTATTTAATTGATCCCAAAATATTTTTCTCGAAATATTTTTTCAAAATATTTTTTTTAAGGGATCACAAGCAATCCCTACTGAAAACAGTTTTTCCTATCCATTTTTCCTTACATAATTCCACCACTAAGATACAAAGGAGATGGGAAATAAACTTCTTCAGTCGCCCAAGGAAATTTCTGTACATGAGTTGCCTGGCAACATATTCTTGGGTAAAGAAAATCAGTCAATTAATCTCCTCTTTCTCTCTCTTTATATACATATATAAAAAAAGAGAGAGAGTTTCTTTGAGAGAATGATTCTAATTTTGATTTTTATCCCCGAATATGCTAACTGGCAACTTTGGTGTTCAGGAATTTTTTTGGACGAGTACAACTCTTCAGAGCTATTTTTATATAGCTTTTCAATGACTTCCGTACTAATGAATTTTCTGTCATCTTTACTTCTGCTGCAAACTAATTTAAATTTTGTCTGATGTTTGTTGAACATCAATTTGTATTTCATCTATGTAGGTTCATTTTGTCCTTAAATATTGTGGAAAAATAAAGCAGAAGTAAGGAACCTTATTTTAAGTTTAACTTAAAATTCGTATTTCCCTTCCTATTACAATTGAAATAATTTAAACAGAATTATGATTAGTGAGCTGTAAATATACATTGAATTCGAACAACCTCATCTTGTTCCGGACATCCTTCCTTTCAGCGCATGTTAAAATTTGACATTGTTAAAAGTAATAAATATATTCACAAATATTATTATTATTATTATTATTATTATTATTATTATTATTATTATTATTATTATTATTATTATTATTATTATTATTATTATTATTATTATTATTATTATTATTATTATT
>JABUQX010079949.1:15000-17500 GCA_015478945.1 Trachelipus rathkii
TGTCTTTAATACTATTTATTATTAACCTCAATTTAAAAGACCGCATATATATATATATATATATATATATATATATATATATATATATATATATATATATATATATATATATATATATAATATATATTATATATTATATATATATATATATATATATATATATATATATATAATATATATGTTGGTATAGGAAAATGTTTCCATTTTCTTCTATTCTCAATGTTCAAGGCATATATTTTCCACAAGCAGGGTACAGCGTCCGTATGATTAAGTTGTGCTTAATTAGATAATTTTTAATTGAAAGGGTAAGTATATTAAAGTTATTGTAAATATCACAAGTATAATGTATCTTTTTTTAATTTTTTTTTAAATAATAATTGAAGCATTATTGTTGAAATGTGATTTAAAATCAAAATAGCATTTCAAATATTTTAGACCTTGCCAAAGGAATAATATTTTCCTAAAAAAAAAAACTAATTTCTGAGAAATAGTTGAAAAGGAAGGGAAAAAATAATTAGTTTTCTCAGTGGATTTTATTCCATTTACGTCCGCACTGACGGTATTTTTAGATGTGAAAATAAATTGTATACAATTCAAGCGGGTCATATATATATATATATATATATATATATATTATTATATATATATATATATATATAATATATATATATATATTATATATATATATATATAGCGAAGTGTTGTTTAGTTATCTTTTTTCTTCTTATTCCTCCACTGCACAGGTAGTAGTTGATTGTTCTTTGAAGTTTCTTATATTGACTACCGTTTTACGTTAAGAAATCTAAATAAACAGCACCGACTATGATGCTTTGCTGTTGGAAGTCACCTCTTCACCACCAGAAATCTTTATGTTACGCTTTGGTACGTCGAGACTAGGTGGAACCAGCAATATAAGTTCGTTAGAAAACTCTTTATAGTTTACCTCTTTAATGGGAGATTGAAAACGATAATTTTTGGATAATTTATATTTAAACATCATCTTTAATACAAAACACACACACACCAACACACACACACACCACACACACACAATTATATATATATAATATATATATATATATATATATATATATATAATATATATAATATTATAATATATAATATATATATATATATATATGATATATATATAGGAAAAGGTAAAGTTGGCTCCACCTTCATACTCCACATCGCAGTGTTTAATAAGTATTTTTTATTAAGGGGGTATTTTATCAATATATAGTATAATATATGATATTATATATATAATATTTATATTTATTAAATATATATTATATAAATATATATATATATATATATATATATATATATAATATATATATATATATATATATATATATATGAGTCGCTGACCTCAAGTCAAATATATTAGTTTTCAACATATGTCAATTTTTATTGGTGTCACACTATATCTGGGGAGAAATTTACTAAAACTAAATTCTTGTCATTTTTAAATTTTCTCGGGTCAGTTAAAAAAGGTGGAAAGATAGAAAGAAAACGTGCGACCTATTTCACATAATAAAAAGTATAATAATAAGTATATAAAGTGTAGGTAAAGTATATGGACAAATTTTAGTAGAAAAAGTTGAAAACATTACAGACAATCAGTTTGGAAAGGAACAAGGTGGTTTTAGGTTAATTCTAGATTTACGGCAACGTAGATCCATCTAGGTTAGGTCTAGAATTTACTGCTTCGTCCGATCCATATAGGTTTGGTCTCAATTTAGGTCACTGCTAGTTTAGGTTATGATAAGATTTGCTAACTATATACAAATATACTATGTGTATACTTAATAAAACTTATAACCTGAAGTAGCAGGGTCCTAAACCGGGACCTAACCTATATGGATCGTCGAAGCCGGACACCTAAACCTAACCTAGATAGATTTACGGTGCCGTAAACGTAAACCTAACCCTAGTAGATATTATATCACAGTCCTAATATAATCATATATTATATGATATATAATATATATATACATATAATATATAGTATATATATATATATATATATATATATATATATATATATATATATATATATAAATTGATCTTGCAATATTATTTATTTATTTTTTTTTAAATTATTTACATATATTTTGTCTTTACAATCGAATCGTTGATAATCGTAAAAAAATTTCGATTATCGAAAAAATAATAATGATAGTGATATATCGGAAAAAACATCGATAGTGTTATCCCTACACGAACGAATAGTCTACTTTCATTAGAAGGTTAAAATTTTCAGAGCTTTATTTTTTATATTTTTATTGAAACTATAGACATAAAATGTACGTAAATCAATAAAAAAAAGCTTCAAATAATATGTTGATATCATTTTTGTACATTGAATGTTTATAGTTTTAATACAGTATTCATTTTAATTGAACTCTATGACACTCCACAACTACCTCATATTCATGTATACATGATTGTTCATTAAATTACTCATTGTTCATAGGAAAAATATATTACGTTA
>JABUQX010079950.1:0-29210 GCA_015478945.1 Trachelipus rathkii
AAAAACTCATTGAACAAACATTCGGTGAACTTGTTTTCTTCAAATACGCCTTGCAAAAAAGAGTTATCGTAGTCCGTCCATTTATATTCAATTCTGGCCTTTAAAATGATTCACCTTATCTATGACTTCTCAATACTTTGGTTGAGGTTGAACACCAAACAAAAACATTACTATGCTGATTGAGTTTTGTTGAAGAAATTGTCCTAATTTCTTTTTTTTGATTGCAATTTTCTCTTCAACTGTTGCTGCTATTCACAACGTCCTGGGGTTTCTATGTGGCCTATTTTCTAACTTACCCATAACTGCGTGTCTTCAATTGCATTCTGCGTATACCACTTTAGCATTATTGCATTAAGAATGCTTCAGACCATTGCTAACGCTGAAATGCAAGATATACTCAATTTAAGAGTCCTTTTGTTTTCCACAGAATAATCAGAGTTTCTAATTCGTATTTTAGAGTTATTTCTGAGATCTTATTTAAGAGAAAGGCTTTCTATATAATGAATGGTGTTCCCCAAACAAAATCATTTCCTCCCTCTTCTACGACATATGATGCTGCTGCTCACATTCCAAAATTTAGGCTTCTGTGACAAACTTACGCTCTGGTTAACCAATGTTAAAGTTTAGATCGTTACTAACTGGTATACAACCTTACAAGTAAGAGGAATAATGAAACACTTAGTATAAATATGGATTACCTATGAAACTATAAACCATTGTACACCATTCGTGTTTATTACATCGAGAATTCACGCTTCGTTAATTTGTAAACATAACAACAACAAGACATATTGCGCATTTATAAAATACGGCCAATTGTTGCCAGAATTCTTTTCTACTTGGCAAAGGTAGCCAAAACAAATACATAAAATATTTTTTAATTACATAATAAATAAAAACATATATTTCAAAAATAATATATATACTATAGTATATAACTTAGATATATATATAATAATAAGTATCGTATATATATATTATATTATTATATAATATATGTATAATATATGAGTAATATATAGAAATAACTATTTTAATATATATCATAAATATATCATGTAAAGATTAGTAGGCCGAAACCGTGGAAATATTGATGTTGCCCAGATGCTATATGTTGCTAGAACGGTAGGCAGTTTTACCGTACACTTTCAAAAATCTGTAATTTAATGTATATATTTAAGAATAATTGGTTGGTGTAACAAAGTAAGGGCTAATGTAAAGATTATTAGGTAGAGTAATTTACAAATTTAAATTAAGGAACATTGTTTTCTAACTGAATGCTTTTCCTATAGAGTGTCTTTCAACTTAGCAATTTACGCGATCAAGTTTAAAAATAAAATAGATATCATTCGGTTCATCGATAATACGTCAAAGTGGAATAAATCTGACCGAATTCGAGTCATTACATGATAATTACCTAATTATTAGATTAGGACCATATCACGTAGTATTTTGTCTATCACGTGTGAGAGCCAAGGCGATCAGCCGCAAGAGGGGTCTATCCACCAAATCCCTTCTAAGGATAAAAACCTTTGCTGTTTCCAAGTCCTTCAGATGACGTTATTTTCTGACATAATAATAAGTTAAAGTAAAAGAATTCAAGAATGAATTTCAACTAACCTCTCCGAAATCGTCCTATGAGAGTACAAACTAAGACCAGAACAAGTAGAACTTGATATATATATATATATTTTGAAAAGAATAATATTATATATATACATGAAGAAGAAGCGACACATCGACAACTCCTTGTCACGCAAAGCGAGCAAGAAACTACAACACTGATCCCTTCTAAAGACGCCACTTAATTTATTATGTAAACGTGGAAGAGAAGAAGCTGGATATTGTCCGAACAGATCGAGTACCCGATCTTGATTTCTCTCCCTCACTAATTTCTCGTAGAATCAATTACCCTTCGAACCAAACAGAATAAATTCATAGAAGCAAATAAAAATAAGAATACGAATAAGATATTTTGTGTCAGATAACTGGTTTTAATGATAATAAGAACAGAAACCACCATACACCATACCAGTGAATTAAGTACGGAGGCAATTACTTCTCCGAATAAACGGAGGGAGATGAGATCGGGACGTTGCCTGTTCAACTGATATTACAATCGGTCAAGATGTGTTCTCTTTAAAACAACTAAACAATATCGATTCTTATATAGTCTAACTGAATTTAATATTGATTAAACAGGTTTCTAAGTAGAAAACACCTTGATATATAACTATAAAGATTAATCAGATAGAAATTCAGAACAAATAATAAATATAAATAAAGGACATCCAAAGGATCTTACCGTTTTAGAAAACTCCACTAGCATTTGCTTCACTTCAGATGATAATATTTTATCAGAGTGAGAATAACATATATTCACTCCTTTTTACATCATAGTTGAAGCCACAGAAGTAATAAAAGGTATAAAGTTAACATATATGTTCATTCAATAGTACAAGCCAATGTAAAAACTAGTACAAGGCTCAGAAAGTCAACCCTAATCAGATCAAGATAAAACCAAAACGCTTCCAAATTTTATCCATGCATATTAAAGAAAAAAGAAAATAATAAAAATCCTCAATAATCGAACAAAACAACCATAACTAAAACTGGATCTTGATGGATAATGTTTCTTTAAAATCTCTAAGAAAATTCAGAACAAATATAAGGCTTGGATAAATTCTTTCTTAAAAATCAGCAAAAGAATATAAATAAATCATCTTAAAGCTTTATAATACATTTTAAATTAGAATGAATCCCACTAATGAAAAACCCTATTTAAAAAAGTAAATAATAATTCTGAATTTGTAACAAATAATTTAACTAATTAAATTTTTTATTTAATTGATTTACTTCTCCTCATTTAAAGAAAAACTCTCAAAGTTATAGGGTGAACAGTCTTTTGAAGCTTCTTCTATTTCCAACAAATCACATGGTCAAGCCATGATGTCGTATTATGAACAGAAGAAAGATAGGTAAACTGTAAACGAGTCATTTGGTTAACAAACAATATACAAAGTCATATACAATATAAATTACATTGATTACATTATTTGCTTTATTATCACACTAACCTGAATAGTCTGCAATCAATTTCAAGTCGTCAATATATCCTTTTAAACTTTCAGAAACACTTAAATGTTACACAATTATATGGTTCACGTTTTTTATTTCTCTTATACAAATTTCAATAAGAATATCATTAAAGAGTATTATTTCATGAAATGATTGTCAATAAACCGAGGTAACACGTTAAGGTATATATTATACACAAGATTTAAATATCTACATCCATATTTATAGCATGAGAGATAAAATCATATGTAACAGGCGGGGACAAAAATTCCACACTGTATCAATACATTCAATTCTAAATATTAATATCTAAATATGCTTACCCAATTCTTATACAATATAAGTTTACCTCAGTGTCAATAAACAACAACTAGGCGACGAACCCAAAACTCCCCCCATCTATATACTATAATATATATATAGATATATAATAATATATATATATATAATATATATAATAATATAATATATAATATATATATATATATATATAAATATAAATATAAATAAATAAAAATATATAAAATAATAATATACATATATATATAAGAAAGAAATATATATAATATATAATATATAATTATATATTATATTATATATAACTTTATAATAATATATATCATATATTAATTTAAATCCGAAAAAAATAATTAAAATACATCCATAACGTGCAGAGCATAATAAAAACCCTTACAATTTCCCAAATAACTCTAATTTCATGAACACGACGAAAGCTGTTAAATGGAGATAGAATTCGTCAAGAAATAAGTAGAAAGATGAGTAAATTCAACAGAACATAAAGTGGGCCGGAAAAGAGCTTCACCGCGGAACAAAAAACTTAATGACAATCACCCGTTTTAAAATGTAAGTAAGCAGATTAATTAAACGTAATATGTTATATATTTATTACTTTATTTAAATTGTTTTTGTAACTTTAGTTATTAAATAAATTTATTTCTACTAATTTATATATATATAAATATATATATATTAATATAATAAATATATATATATATATACTTAAATATAAATATAATATATAATATAATATATAAATATTATATATAATATATAATATAATAATATTAATAATATAAATATATTATAGGGTATCTAATATTCTGATAAAGATAGCATGCATATAAAATATATAAAAAATGTGTATATTAATTTTTATATAATATATATATAATATATATATATATAATATAATATATATATATATATAATAATATAAATATATATATATATATATATATATATACTATATATTATATAATAATAATATATATATTAAAAATATATATATATACTATCAATATATATAGGCAACAATTCACATAATATATTAATATATAATATAATATTATATATATATAAATATATATATAAAATAAATATATATATATATAATATATATATACTGGTATATAATAAACATATATATAAATATATAATATAATATATATATATATATAATATATATATCATATAAATATATATATTATATATAATATATATATAATAAATATATAATATTATAAATATAAAATATATATAATAATGAAAAAATAAGGTTTCATTTTCTTAAATTTTAAGTATTAAAATATATTTAACCTTGAGGAATACTTCATCGACCAACTTCAATTCAACCGAACCTTTTCCTATCTATAAATCTCATACTCCCCTTAAAGGGATATATTCTTTCTTAAAATCAACCACCTACCATATCTATCCTCAAACTAAATAAAAGAAAATTGAATGAGGGAAAGTTTTTTAAATATTTATATATCAATCAAATTACTTAAATAAAAAAAACATGACCTTTTTGTAACTTTTCCTTAATATTCTCATTAAATTAATGTCAATAAGTTTTCTCTAAGTGTGTCGACTTGATTACATATTAGAACTGTTTCATAGTTCCATGACTCTGAAATGAGCTTGAGTTTGTATGTATCTGCCGCTTGCTCTGCGTTTGTGATTATTGTGGACTGTATGGTGTCTAGTTAAGGAATTTTGCTTGTAACATGTTATGAAGACCGTAACAAAAGTCTTGAATTCATGCTTCTAAAAGAATTCCTTTTAATCTAAACAAAAGTACACACACACACACACACACCACATACATATAGTATATATATATATATATATAAAATATATAATATACAATAATTATAATATATATATATATATATATATATATATATCTATAATATATATATATATATATATAATAATAATATAATATATATATTATATAATAAATATTATAAATAATAATATTATATAAATTACTATATAACTATATATATACAGGCTATAATATATAAAAATATATATATAATATTACTACTAATATATATAGTAATTCATTATATAATATATTAATATACAAAATAATAATATATACTAATATACATAACTATACATATAATATAACTACTAAATTAACTACAGTTAACTTGAAGATTTGTTAATAATTATACCTATATATAAGCAACGAATATAATTATATAATAATATAATATAATAATTATACTATACCATAATATACATTAATATAACTTAAATACTAAGATAATATATAATATATATATATATATTAAATTATAATTATATATATATAGAATATTAATATATATACTTATATATATAATATATTATATACATAATATAATACTAATATATATATATATATAATAATATATATATATATAATATATCGTGGCTCCACATCGGTTTAGCGCGAAGAGTCGTAGGCAAGACCCGGTTCATTCTAGTACTGGATCTTACCTTAGCAAACTTGACCTAGTGAAATCCCATCTCCTGAATAGCAAGCCCGTGCTATCGTGAACTTTTTAGAACTATATATAAATATATTAAACGTATAATATATATAATAATATAATATATATAATATATATAAATATATATAAATTATAGCACCTATATATATATATTATATATATGTGTGTGTGTCTGTGGTCTGTGTGTGATAGGATGTGTTTTACCGGAACTCCAATGGGTTGATTAAGTTATAATGTTTAGTATTTTCCCATTAAAATGTGTTTGTACATTAATGACTCTCCGTTTAAGTTTAAACTATATGTTTAATATTTGAAGATATAATCCTTATAAAAGATAATATTAAGTACTGGTTTAATTTTGTTTAAACTTTTAGTTTTGATTAGATATATATAGTAAGTTTAGAATGCGCAATTCGTATTTTGATTATACTAGTATATTATTTTTTTCTTCGTCCTTTTAACTCATTTCATGTTTCTATTTTATTTATTAAAAGTTTTTTCCACAAATACTTTAGAAATGTAGTTTGTTGTGAAGGAAAAGTATTTTAATTTTACACATAGTTTTATGTTAATGATGTAAATTTTTCTTTTTTTTTATATCGTAAATTCGTTGTGTAGTGAATGAAAAGATGCCAGCTTCTCTAGATTTTTTTTTCAGTTAGATATGATTTCAAAACGTTAGCCATTTAAATCATTACGGTCTTATAGTGAGTAACACTATTTCAATCCGATTTCAACTTTCTTTTTGTCTGTCTGTTTTTGCTGTTGTTTTTGCTTGTGTTGTGTGTGAGGCCAGTCCAACATGTGGATGGCATTGCACAGAACGAGCTTTCTATCGACTTATCAACATCCGCGGCTTTCTTAAATCTGAATCCGTGGAAATACCACCTCTCGAATTCTAACCCTAACCTTTTCTCTTTCTGAGACACAGTAAAGACTAAGAATCGTCCTCAACTCGTATCTAATATATCTAACTATAACTTATTTCATAATTTTCCGTCTAAAGGTGGGACATCGTCCTATGAAAACCCTAAACACTCCGTAACACGCTCGAGAACTCAATCTCCTACTTCGATTACTGTGGCTTGAATAATCTTTCTTCCCTTCCTACACCTAATAACTGTGCTCTGCTACTGTTCTCCTAACAGATAAAATTTTCATTTTTTGATTACCTACTACTTCTCACGAGACTGTAATCTTCTCACAAATACGAGCTACTATTTAGGGCGATTTCAGAGTACACAAAACTGAATTGGTCCTCTCATATATATTAGTGGGAGAGGCCGAATCATGCATTCTCAACCGATCTGAGCAAAACTAATAAAGAACAACACACAATTCCGATCTCGTCCCAACCCAAATTCTGAACACACTTACATACGTAATTCACATAATCCTTTCTTCTATAAATACACCACCTTCGCTCTTATTTGTAAATCTGACCACAACCTTATAATCTCTTAATTTTCATACTTCTCTCCAACACTCCATCCTTGCCCTTACGCGTTTCTTTTTGCACTTTGATCGGCCCGTCATTGGGGCCTTCGTTGCTTCTACGCTAACTAAATGCAAGACGCTTGTCTCGGTACGCTTCGACTTCTGCCCTGATAAAGGTGGAGGTGTAAATCGTGATGGATAGCAGGTCATTCTTCTTCGAGCTAAATATTTTCATTCTCATAATCATGGTTCGATCATTGCTTTTCCTGCCATTCAAACTAGAACATCTTACCGGAGTGAAAAATTCTCTTCCGTATCACTCTGCTTAATTCAATTCCGCTAGAAAATCGGCAGAACTTCTTCGACGACCAAAGCGGGCTTTCATCAAACGAAAAGGCGCTAAACCCCTTGTCTCTACTGACAAATCGTCTGCTCTGCCAAAAAACATGGTCCTCTCATAACTGATTAGTGAGGAGCAATCATTCGCAGCTCAGCGATCTGGAGAAACTAATTTTAAGCAAAATCCGGATCGTCCCAACCAATCTTGAACACACTTGACATGTTTCAACCACTATCCTTTCTCTATAAACAAACACTTCGTCCTATTGTAAATCGACCACTATCTATATCTTTTAAATTTTAATACTTCTCGCCCAACAGGCCAATCATCCCTGCGTTCATTTTAGCACTTATTATTCGGCCGATGGTTTCGCTGCTTCTACGCTAACCATAATTGGAATGACTGCTTTGCTCTGGACGCTTCGCTCTTGCCACAAAGTGAGCTGTAATCAACATGTAAAGTGACAGTAAACTTTCTTTTAATAATTTTCTCCTTATAATCCATGGTTCGATCGTACTTGTTCTCTGCCATTCAGGCTAGAGACAGTTGCGTATCGGGAGTTGGAAAATTCTCGTCTCCTATCACTCTGCTAATTTTCATTCAGCAGAAATCGTTGCAGATACTCTTCGACGAGCAAAGCTAGCTTTCATCAACGAAAGTGCCAACCTACTTGGTTCTGCTACGGACAAATCTTTCTGGCCTCTTCCAAAAACATCTCACAACTTCTGTAAAAATCTACCTTTCCCCCTCATATCCGTTCTGATGTATTGTTGCTAAACTCTCCAACTGAAAAAGACCATAATTCTTCGGCCCCGATTTTTCCTCACACCACACCTCTGATCATTTCCGGAATTCCTCATTCTCCTCCTTCTCTTCTCAGGATTTTCCATGCCTTGCCTGAGAACATTTTACGGCGTGCAATTGCTCCTAAAATCTAGAACGTTAGTAAGCGTGGCCCGGATGCACTCCTACCGATTTTGAGGGAGGCTGTTCTTGCTAACCCCACCTCTCTCAAAACTAGAATCTCTATCCTCAATACTCAGCTAAAGCCCCAATTTTGGAAGCATGCATATGTCCAACCTATCCGAAAAAAGGAAACCGCTCTGATCCTTAAAACTATCGCCCTATAGCTCATACTTGTATTTCTATCGTAAGATCTTTTAAAAACTCTCAACTCTCAGTTCTTAGACTATAACGGAATACTCATCTCTCTTCTAAACGATCGCCGTATCGCTTTCGCCCTCAGGTTCCTACTTTATTATATTATCTCTTATATCTTATACAGATTTATGTTTTCCGCCTTAGGTAATACGAACTATGCGCCGTATGGTGGCGCTCTCACATATCCAATATCATTGACCGGCATGCATCATCGCGCAACTAGCTCTCCAGCCCCTCCTTGTGTTTTCTCTCTTCTCTTGTTTACCTTATGTCTAGCTTTCTTTCCATAATCGCTTCAATATCTGCTTCAACTGTGATGAGCGCAATTCTTTCTTCTTTTTTCACATAGTGTCATCTCTATCTATCTGTCTTATCTCCTACTTTCTAATTTTCTTTAATGATGATCTTTCTATTCTTGCACTACTCTACTCTACTACCACTCACCTATCAACCGATGACTTCTAATTCGCTTCATTCTCAAACACATTTCAATTCGCTCCTCTTTATTCTAGAATGCCTCTTCGCTAATCTTTTAAAGATCTCTATTCTCACTGATCAGGACTAAATTTCCTGGGGGTCGTACTGAACCCTTTGTAAAATCTAATTCTCTTAAAAAACCCAAAACTTTCTCAATCGTCCCTCCTAAGGACACCTCCTACTTCCTATCTCTTCGATGGTTGTTTTCGTCTCTACCTGTGTACAATATAAACATCCTTTGGTCTTAACATAACAAAAAAAAGTCGTGGAAACCTACATCACAACGTTGCTAGGGCAATCATCAAAGAAAACTGAAGTTTTTAGGACGCGAGACTTTTTTCCTATCACAGGTACTCCAGTTAATATACAAGGTCTTATCCGCATCCATGGCTCATGAATACTGCTCTCACTATCTGGGAGGGGCCATATCTGGGCTGGCGAGTTTCAGGTTTCACCCGCGCTTTGCATAGGGTCGGTCAAAGGCAAAAAAGGCTTTATAAAACAGCCTGTACTTCTAGTTCACTTACCTCTCCTATCTTTGCGGCGCGATGCTGGTGCTTTAATCTCTTTCCATATTTACCGTACCGCAATCGAAACTTTCCACTCGCTCCACCACCTTTAAGACGCCCTCATAGCACCAGGTGATGTAGTCGCACATGATGCGTGTTGATGTTAGCAACTCCAACTAGTTCGCTGCGTGCCCCTTCTATTCACGTGCCACTCCTGTTACTGTGATCTCTTTCCACTTCTTTCTGCTTTCCTCACTACAATTTAACTCCCTCGACTAAAAAGCCGATTCTTGCTTCACTCTGCCAATTTGCGTTAGTTCAATGCGGTTACTGAATAGGTCTTTGCCCGTGAGCAGTCCGCGAGTTGACAACGTCAAACAGCCCATAGCTCTACATACACTATAATAATATATATAATAATCCGCTAAATATACATATTAATACTCACACCATATATCATATAATATAAATTATATAATATACTAATATATATATATAATACAATATATAATATATAATTTATATACTATTACTATAAATATATATATCATACTAATAATATAAATATATATATACTAATAACATATAATATATATATATATAATAATAAATAATATATAAACTATATTTATATAAAATAAATCTGATCATTATATAACTATAACTATAATTATATATACTGCATACTATATCAGAATATAACTATAATATACTATATATACTAATATTATAATATATAAATACTAATATTATAATATAATATATATTATATTATATATTATATTATTATCTATTATTAATTATTCATTATTATATTATTATTAAGATACTTATGATTATTTTCTATATATTTTATATATACTTATATTATTATTATTATATATTATTCATTCATTATTATTATTATTATAATTATTATTATTCATATTAATCAGCTATTACATTTAATATATTTTCTAAAAATGATTCATCATTATGATTTTATTTTAATACATTATTTATTATTTCAAATATATATTATAAAAAACATTATCTAATTTACTCACATATGATCAATCATCTATATATTTATCTATTCTATATTATACTGACTCCTACTATTATTAATATTTATTATTAATATTATTATTATATTCATATTATCATCATTATTATTATTATATATTATATATATATTAGTATTTATTATTATCTATTTTATTGATTATTACTAATTATCATTATTTATTATTATACACTTAAGTAGTATGAAAAAAATACAGGGTCTCCGATTTTCGCGCCTTGAAACTTAACAGCATAGAACAATCCATGTCCTAGACCTCTTAAAATTATTTTCATCGAGACCTCTGAACAGTCAATATCAGACCGAACCTGCTTCTTCTCTATCTAATAAATCTCTTAACCCCCGTCTTAAAAGCCGGGAATTTACTTTCAATCTTTGACAATCACCTTCGCAATATATCCTTCCGAAACTACTAAATAAAAAAGAAACTAGAAACTAAAATAAACAAACTAGAATAAACAGAACATGAATGAGGGGAAAAAATTAAAAATATTTTATAACAAGCAAATGACTTTAAAATTGATTCTTGCTTAAAACCTGAAGCCATTTGTTAACCTTTTCTTTTGAACATACTTGCATTTAAATTAATGTCAATACAGAGTGATTTCTCAAGTGGTCCAAAACTATTGATTTACATTTAAATAATGATTCAAAGTTTCCATTTGAGAGACATCGTACCTCGCTATGCAGCGACAGGCGCTTAAATTTCTCTCCATTTTCCTGGCATAGCTTCCGAAAGATATTTTTGTTAAATGGTTATTAAAACTTAATAAAAATCTTGAATTCGTGGGATGTTTCCAGCATTTTGCAGTGAATTTATTTATAGCAAATCCTACCAGAGGATAAATACTTGAAAAAGGAAACAAAAAACAAAGTTCAATATTACAACACATAGTTTTATCTACTTCTCTATCACAATCCATAAACAATTAATATATTATAAATATATATATACTATATAAATTATTATATATAGATACATATAATATGATATAAATAATACCTATATAACATATAGATATAATACTATAATATATATTTATACTAACCATATATATATATAGATATACGCATATTATATATATTATATATATATATAATATTACCATACTACCGACAATCATACTATAAATACCTACTATATAATATCATTAATATTATATATAAAATATATATACTAATATAATACTATTTAAATATATATAAAAATATATAAAATACTAGCCATATATACCACACAAAGAAGATGTTTGGAATTACTATATACTATATAATAATAAACCAGTATATATATAATATATATAATACTAATAATACTATAATATGATATATATTAATAAAACATATATAATAATCAATATCATAATTTAAAATAAAACCAACCAATGATAACATACATTATACTAACTATATATAAAATAATCCTATACATATGCTACATAATACATAATATATATTAAATTAATATATCTATCTATATAGGAGTAATATATATTATATATATATATATATACGATAATATATTATATTATATAAGACTAATATGATTTTTATCAAAATATAGTAGTAGTAGCTACATTAATAGAATATATATATAAACTAATATATATAAAAACATATATATACCTATATATAATATATATACTATACTATATCACTACCTTATTATCTTAGTATGCTCACAAATACAGCACACACACCCACACAATCACCCCACCCACACACACACATCGTGACACAAACACACCATAACACACACACCCACCAAACATACACCCCCACCACACCACACCCAAGACACACCCATAACCTTACCACACACACACCACACACCACACACACACACCACACAACACACACCACACACACCACACGCACACCCACACCGACACACACACACACCCACACACGTACACCAAACGTAAATAAATAAATTTATGAATAAAATTGCTCTCTCAAAAAAAATGAGTACAATAGTGTGATGTGTATTTGATTGTTAGTGTGAAGAGAGAAGGCCTCCTTGCCCCTCCACTTTCTAGTAGAAATCCTTGATACAACATGACATGGCGTACACGAACATGCACCACACACATGATACCAATTCCACACAAAGCGAAAACCCTCTTTAGAAATACAGAAAAATCTAAAATTCCTTTAGTAGAAATAAATAGGTAAAAGCAAGCAAAGGCTAAAGAGACAGAATAGCCGAGTGCCTGATGTCTCCAATAGATGAAACTGAAGAGATTCAAGTTTCATCTAAAAATTGCTTTAATATTGACAGTAGGAGAACGCTTGTTTCTTCACAAATACAAATAATTAAACTCGTGTGTACAAACGAAGAATGAAGGCTTACCTGAGATTTCTGCACACTCTAGTTCTCAGATACACACGCAATAACTTACTGTAGGGTGGCTCAAATTACCAAGCAAGCACGACATAAAGCACCATTAGATCACTAATCAAGTTGCAATTAGAATTACACACAAATGCAATTGGTTAATAAAGTTAAAAAAAAACAATGTTAATAACTTTGCTTCAAATAGGATTGAAGAGACAGAGACAAAACACAAACAAAATGCACAAAAAAAAGGTACACTGAAGGAGAAGCAAATGTGCTCAAAAGAAGGCTGGCATGCGCCTAAAGCCCATGAGAAAGAAGGAATCCCTTCGGACCTTGGTTGTTTAAGATGTTGCAATCTTTGGTGTGGTGAATAAGGAGATGACCTTACTCTCAGGCCTCGCTGCACATGAGAAAATGCATCAACAAATACCCCACTCCCCATTCTGAAATAAGGGAAATTGAATCTATAGTGCCTCGCAATAACAATTTGGTCGAGATTTGAAAAAAAAATTGTCGACGAAGAGAAGGGGGAAAAAGTTTATTGAAGACTATGTTTATAGTATTGCAATAAAAGAGAAAATATATGAAGGCCTCCATTCTTCCAGGAGATATGGATGACAAAAAAAATGGTTTATTTAAGATACACCCCCTGTAACTTCAACCCATTGAAGTCTTAGTCGCGTTTGCAGGATGTTCTAAATTCTCAACTGATGAATTGCATATAAGAAACTGAATAACTCGGTTTCATCGTGCAATCTAGGAAGCCTTATAATTGTTGGATAGTAGGCTATCATTACTAGTGCGTAGATCACATTGTTGACTCATTCTAACAAATAATAGAATTGCCTTGGAGCCAAAAGCAAACTGTACCTACTGACTCCGGAAGAAAGGGAAATGATTGAGCCATGGGTAAAAGAGAATATGGTCATTTATCATATTTAATGGGAAATCTATAAAGCCCAGAATTTCCAACCGGCGTAATTCATCTCGTGTTCGATACGCAATCCAAACGCATATAGGAAAGATAAGAACAAGAAAGGGTTTTAGATAATCAGTTCTAAGAGAGATATAAAAAAAAATGACTGTCACAATTATCCCGAAAAGTTCGAAAAGTGCAGTATAGTGAGCTAAGATTTAAGTTGAACATGTAAAGCAATGGTCAACTCTTTCCCCCGCCGGAGTATAGGGAAGGCAGATAAAAGTTCTACAGTGTGTCTTGGATCATAAAATAAAAGACGTTACTTGCAGTGGACTTAATGTCTAATTGTATAACATTTTTATGTTATATCAAAGAAATCTAAATTTGCACTCTTCATCTGAAAGAATAGCCTTAATGAGTTGTTTCGCTAAAATTTGAGCTTGACGTGTAGTTCTCCGGTTGGGAACCCCAATGTACAAGGAGGTCCTATAGAGAAGGACTAAGTCACTAATTATAAAATATAGAATATTTTCTAAAGGGTGTAGAATTGGAAATGCGTTAAAGCCTATGCCATGTTTTTGTATTTAAGATACTGATGGACGTACCATCAGAGAAGTGTGAAGGTTTTACATGGGAATTCCATTCAAACGAGGACTTATCCTCCTCACAGGACAATCTGATAGCATTAAATGAGAAACATTCAGATGCTAGATAAGTAAATAGTCCTTATCCAATGCACACTGGAATTTTGGAAATAAGGGAAAGCGTGACCGATACTTTATTTAATGACTGTTCGGATGACTACTTGGCTTTTTCGTTGTTTTTTCTTTTTTGTGGTGAAGTACTCGCAAGTAGGTATCCGGCGCCTTGGATCAAGCAGGGTGCTTGTCGGTTTCCGGAAGTATATGTGTCACCAAAAGCCTCGGAATAAAAGAGTTTAATCTATAACATACGAGTAGGGTGAGGGTGTGAGAGGCTCCCACTAAGCTCGTCTCCTAGTGTAGGTCTCAGTTAACAACTATTCGACTTCAGCTAGAACTGGAAAAACTCGTCAAATGTGACTAAAGCAATTTTCAATTCTCTTTAGAGGTTTTTAGTTAACCCGATTAGAGTTCAAGAGAACCACATAGTGCTACTATGGCGGTTAAACTCCAATAATAGAGTGGTGGTCAAAAAAAATCTTAATAAATGGTAATTTGAGCAAACTTGAAGGCTGAGCGCCCGCTTGAAAAGACCGCGTACCCGAGATTATATAGAAGGATTGCCCCGTGCCCATGAACCTACGTACGTCTCAAAAAGTACCGGTTTGATTAGTGAAGGAAAGCCAGGTAAATGACCGAGTAACAGCGCAAGGTAAAAGAACTAATTACCTAGTGATGCATTCTCATGAAGTCTTCACGTTGAATGTAACTGAAAGCACTTCAATGACTGTAAAGGGTTTCCACTCCACCACACGAGAACGCAAAGCCGCAAGAGAAGCAGAGAGAAAATGAACTGCTTGGAGGCTTTATGCACATTAAACCAGTCGAGTATTCCTTTTATAGTTTGCTCATGCTTGCAAAATTAACTTCGGACGAATGCTTCTAAAGTTCTGAAATTCTACGTGTGTGAGAGTGTTATGTAAAAATACTACAATATGCTTAATAAGGGAGGATTGGTTGGAGGAGGATAAGGAACTGGATCATATGGAATAAGTGCATTATTAATTCCTATTTCACCTTAAAACACACCACTACATTCAAACTTAGCTGTTAGTTAACTGAATGAGGGTAAGTTTTCGAAGCAGATACTAAATGTTGAAAGTGGTTCATTGAGGTTGATCCAATAAACTCTGCTTACTTTTCTCTTCTATATAGAAATTGGAGGAGAACATGGTAGAGTATGTCTTGATTCAAGGCGCCTAAGCTTCACATCCTAAGATCCTGAATGAAACGATAAAAAAGTAGTAATGCGATATGCCCTTGTCAATGATGAATAAATTATTCATCTAGGAGGGCTTCGCTTCCTGTACGAACTGTAACGCTGTACTGCAGAAGTATTGTTCTCTCTCAAGATTCTCGAAAATGAAATGGATGTTCGGCCCGCATGTAGAGTCAATATCTTTAAAAGCGCAGGTGAGTTCTTTGCCACATAAAATTAAAAGATGTATTTATATGGGGATCCATCTGGGAAGCTGCGTCACTGAGTTTCTTGGTAGAACCACTCTCACTGTGCTGAAGGAATTTTCCTAATTTCATTCAATCTATTTTGGTTGAATAGTTGTAGCGCTTCGGTAGAATGATCCAATGATAAGGATTGAGTCATGCCAGGCAATAGATTACGAACTCTTATAGACCGATCAATAAGCACGAAAGTGAATTTAAGAGTCGGGGAGGATAAGGCCCAGAGTTCCAAACGTGTATGGTAATTCCTTTATGGGAGAAACGTTTTCTTGTGATCGTAAGTTATAAGGAATCAAGTCAACTGAATTTTAATTCTAAGTCGTGTCTAAGTACAGAAACGACAGGGAGCGTGGTATTTTCAAGCCTCATCGCTAATCCGGTCCTATTTCGAGTTATATATATAATTATATATAGAATATAGTAAAGTATTATGATTGGGAGAGAAGATACTAAATATATAATTATATACTATATATATATATATATTAATATAATATATATATTATAATATATGATTATATATATTTTAATATTATATAGATCTAAATATATATATTAATATTAATATATATAAGTATATAATAAATATTATATATATATATATATAATATATAATATTATATATATAATATATATATATATATACTATGTATATATATATATATTATATATTATATATATATATTATTATATTATATATATTATAATAATATATATATATATAAATAGATATATATAATATTATATATTATATATAAATATAATTATAGTATATATATATATATAATATATATAGAATATTAAATATATATAATTAATATATATAAAATATATGATATATATAATATATATATATATATATATAATATAATAGTACATATAACAAATAAATATTACCCTGTGGAGGACCATTCCAAAATTAAAACTATGCGTTGAAAGAAGCTTTCTTATATAAGATGGCATTTCTTCTTATTTTCTTGTTTCACCGCTTCTCCCGTCCGTGCCTATGAAGATGTATTGTCTCCGATTTATCAAATAGATGTAAATATTAATTAGACTTGTTTCATAATCCTCTCGAGACAATCGCCTTTCCACTCGAAGACATTCCTATCCTTCAGCTTCTAATAGTCTAACCTCAAACCATAATCATCCTTGTAGCTACGTTGCACCTTTTTAGATATCAGGTTTCTTAAATAAGGGCCCAATGTGCAAATGCTAATTTGCTAACAATACTATTATCAGTTACTAAATACTCTTTGCTCTGGTAAAAATGCGATTTTATTAGCCACAGCATCATTATTAGCTTGTATTAATTTGCTCCAAAACACTATAGCTACTTTCAAATTACTGGCTTAAAATCACACATAAATTTTTTATGGTCATCCATAGACAAGCAATCCCATTCATACGAGTTGAAACCTTTTTTTGAAGAAACTGAAGACCTACATTTTAATTATAAAAATTCATCTTGCATTATCTGCCCACTCAAGAATCAGATCCATTTTGAATCTGTATACATCTTTCTTCAATATTCTAACTGGTGGCCACTTTGGTATTATCTGCAAACATAGAAACTGCATTTAAAGTCATGGTCTAAATATATTATAATTAGGAACAATAGAACTCCGGTAAGCTCGATGTTGTCCTGTTAGACATTCCACTTTTCACTATTTCCATATGACCTTAATTTGCCATTTAGGTTACACATGTTTTCTATTCTACAACACTCTTTATCCACATGTAACACTCCACTATACCCATTAAAGTAATTTTCATCAGCCTTATGTGGGGAAACCTTATCAAAATAATACTAATATGATATATAATTATATATAATTATATATAATAATATATATTATATATATATATTATATTATATATAAATATAATATATGATTTAATATATAATATATATAATAATATATAATATATAATAGAGAGAGAGAGAGAGAGAGAGAGAGAAGAGAGAAGAGAGATAGAGAGTAGATCTAAAGTAGTTTTTTTTTTTAAAATAGCATAGAAAACGAAGAATAAAACTAAAAAAAACTAGAAAAAATAATTCGTATTATTATCATTTATTTATAATAATCAATTTATAATAATATAAAAAAAAAAAATACTAATAAAATAATAATAAATAATAATAATAAAATAATAATAAAATAATAATAGAAATTATAAAAAGATAATCATAGATACTTTCAAAGTAGTTTTCCCATTAAAATACAATATTCTTCAAAGAAAGATTTTTCCATTTTTTTAATTGTTTAAGCTTTTTTCAAATTTTATAATCTATATAAAGTATATATTACAGCTAAAGTAAGGAACTTAATTGACTTATTTCTGTAAAAAATGTAAAATTTAATTAAAATGGATCTAATAATAGTTTAATGAATTTATAATTTCCTTATGAATTTACTATTCTGAAGTTCCGAATTGAACGAATTTATAAAGAAGTAAACTAGCTTATAGAAACAAATCGTTCAATATTGAAGCTTAGCGACAATTTATAATGATTGGGCATGTTATAACTAATAGCATTTTTGGCCGCAATTTTGATGGCTTTAAGAGATATGTAACATTATATAATAATACAGATAATGTGCTCGCAATTGATCCTACAAATTACAGATTACTGGGCAGTATATAAATTAATTCATTTTAATTGATCCGCTTTTTCCAGCGCATTTATATATATATAATTATATTAGTATGTATAATAATATATATATATATTATATATAATAATATAATATATATTAGTGATATTATATATATGATATGATAAATCTATATACATAATTTAATATATAATAATATATAATATATATATATATATATTTATATAATATTATAATATGTAGGTTTTTTATATGATTTATTTTATTATTCTTTTTCATTCACTACTGTGGTGCGCTTTCAACATTTTATACTCTTATACACTTTGGATACTTTTAGATTAATTATGTTTAAATTGTAAAAAACTTATAAATAACATAAATGGCACTGATATATAAGGCTGGTCAATTTAAACCCATTTGAACGTTGTTTATTAGCTTTCGTCGTTATTACACGACTTTTTCATTTAATTCTATGTGACTAAACGTGTTTTCAGGAATTAATTCTATAAATACATGAAACTTTTTTGAGTAAGTTCAGTGGATATAATTTATGTATGACAAGTGAGATTAGCGATTTTATTCGAATTATTTTTCTCGCTCGAGATAAACCAAAGGTTGGAGTTAAGATTTAACATATGAGTACCGGTGGCATATTAGATACAGTTCATAATAACAAACAACACTGTACATACCAGAATAACATAGAATAATAGAGAGTACAACATGCACATACATATCACTAACAAGTTCGCAGCCTCATTCACACGTATGCATATGTACATGCATACATACATAACAATAAAAACATGAATTAAATGGCTTGGAGAGCGTCATGATGACACGCTTCCTGTAAAGTAAAATTGATAAAGAGGGTCAACTCAACTCCTTCCACGTGTACCCTAAAGGTAACAAACAGGGTTCTTAAATATGAAATTGGAATGTATTGGGGAACGGCAATTCCGACCTGAAAAGGTTAGTTAAGCAAGAAAGTTTATTTATTAATTGCTTTTCTGCCCAGGTGAAAATATTTAATGATAATTTAGGCTTTGTTAGAAAGTAGTGCGATTTTTGATTTCACCAGGATGGAATTAAAATTTTGAGTGGAGATTATCTCATATTTAAAGTTTTCGAAGGTTGGTGTGGAGGTTTTAATGTATGGGGTCATGTGTTATGTTATTTTGTTGATTAGTGAGGCGGCGATGGGTTGAAGTTCAGGGTTATATTTCATGAGTAGACTCGCTTATTTGTTTTATGTATACGGCAGTATGTTTTGTTCTCCTATGTAAGTCTGTGTGCAGTCGTAACTAAGGTATTGGTGTATATGATGAATAGGGTTAGGTTGCAGGTTTGGGAGGTGTGAGAGTTTGCTTGAGGTGGATTGGCGTTAGAAGAGTGAGGATGATATGTTTAGGGTATATGTTGTTATGTGTGAAGTGTGGTGGGGTATGGGTATATGTATTTTTTGATTGGTGTTCGTTTTGTGTGGAGTTAGGATTGTAATGTTTTGGTTATGTGATGGATTTATTTTATATGTTTGGGGTATTAAGTTTTTGGAAGGTGTTGCAGATACAGTTTGTTCATTTGGTGAGCGTTTGAGAAGAGCCGAAAGGCTCTTAGGTAGAGGGATGTGAGTGTGGCTATTTTTATTGTGTTGGAATGGGTGGAAAACCAGTGAATATAGGAGGAAGTGGCGGTAGGTTTTCTGTATATAGAAAAGTTAAGGTATAGAGAATTATGCCAGGAGATGAGGGTGTCAAGATAGGGAAGGGTGGAGTTTTTCGGAAGTTCTAAAGTGTATTTTATGGAAGGGTGTAAATTATTTAGGTGCTGGAGATGGTGGGTAGTGTCAGGAAGGAATAAAAATAATCGCAACGCTATCTTAACAGTGATGTTGTGTAAGAGCGGTGTGAAAATTGTTGTGTCTGTAAGTCCTATAAATGTTCTGATATTAGGTGTAAAGGGGGTAACCATACTCAGACTTGTTTTTGTAAAAAGAGTCATGGAATTGAAAATAGCTGTGTTTAAGAGTGAGAGTTATGAGTTCTTTTAAGAGGGGGAAGGGATAAGTAAGAGTGATATTGTGTGTTGTGATGTATGTCTGTAACATAAAACAACATATACCTAGAGCATATGTTGAAACTATAGAAATTGTTGGTAAATTTCTTGTGTGGAATTATAGACAGTCAGCGATGTAGGCAGGGGAGGGGCGGGCTGAGAAGTTACAGCCCTCCTCCACCCCAAAATTCTAAGAAAATCAAAATTTTATCAAAATTTCGCCTCCGCCCCTCCCCAAACAAAAAAAATCCTTTGCATGCTAGGGATCACAGTATCCTTAGTTTCTTTTCCTTCCTTTGCTAAGCTTCACTTCCCCCACACACCTAAAAAAACAGTGTCGGAAGCAAGAGATCACTCGAAGGATATGCGGTCCTTAACAAAATTACATTTCTTCTGCATGGTGGGGCTCATTTGAGCAAGATTGTTTTACTCGTACATTTTTTCCGTAGTAGTTCAATGTTGGTTGAATGCTTCGGTTTGTCCCTGTGGGACCTTTGTTTGTTGTTGTAATGTTGTATGAAATAACATGTTATTCCTTTAGATGATTTCCTGGTCTCCTTAGCTCCTTTGGTTCGGAAGAAATTTGTTTAGATGCTTCCAAATAAAGAGAGGTTGATTACCATCACGAGAAGTCTAAGTTCCAATTTTCTTTGGCTTGCCTCAGGGTACTTTCTTATCATGGGATTGAGTCTAGGAGGGGGAAACTAGAATGATTGGACAAACTTTTACATCAGCCACCTCTCTTTATCTTAAGGGATTACTACATAGCAGAACAAATATGCTTAAATTTTACAGCTCTCATAATTAGATTTAGAGAAGTCTCCAGATATTCAAAAAGCGTTGCATCATGACCTTGGCTTTGTTACAAGTATTTTTAATGCTGCTTTCAAAAATCTGGTAGTTCTCATTTGACTGTGTAGTAGCCGGAACAAGTTTCAAGCTTTTACCTTAATCAATCGAAAAGGAGTTCCATATTTGAATACTGTCTTATATACGTGACATCTAATGGACTGCGTCAAATGCTCCATAGAAGGGGTTTGGAATCAAGGAGATTTACCCATAAAAAGGGAGCTTTTTAGCATGATGCCTAAAATTGAGTTTATGATGTTTCTCAGAGAACAAGTACTAACTCTTGAGGAAGAACTAGATGAACCCATTAATTCATCCTTAGGGTGAGATATCACATCAAGATTATTTGTTCTCTGACATCGTTGTGAATTAAAACATCTGTAATCGTATTCAATGAATAAAAAAGTATAAGAGTCTTGGAATGATCTTGTCATCCGTCAGTTTAAACTGTACGGTAATAATTGCTAAATACAAGAATGACTAGGGGGGGAAATTAGGATTACAAGGCGTCCAGTTTCGCGCGGCATACTGAAGACAATCCTTTGATAAGACAGTACCTTTAGCTTACCTGACTCTTGTGTTCGGAATCCACATTCTTCTGCAAATAGAATGTTTCACAGAGCGTTGCTTCCTACTCTGGTCAACTTCGGGATAGACAAAGTGTTGAGTCAGTCGTAGAGATTGTCTCGTCTTTTCTTGTGGTGTCGTTCTATGTTTCCGAACCAAACCTTCTATTTTTGATGCTTCTGAATCGGGAAGGTAATTCAGTACGGGCAGGCCTTGCTTCCCTTCGGACCTTAGGTTCATAGAACTCCTAAGTAATTTAATAACGCATGATTAGTATATTATATATAAATATATATATATATTATATGATATATAAAAGTTAATTAAATAAGTATATATTATATATATATATATATATAGTATCATAACATAATATATATATAATAAATATTATTAATAATATAGTAATTATATAAGGGAAGATTATTTCATTAACACAAAAATTCTCCAATTCATTCTACATATCTCAAACTCAATGTACGGAAAATGAAGATACATTGGTGGGAAGCTGTTCAATTTTTGCGGAACATGAAAAAAAAAAAAAAAAAAAAAATAAAAAAAAAAAAAAAAATTTCAAAACTATAATAGCTACAGCGAAAGAATACATTTTTGGAATCTTGGTAAACTTTTAGATAGGCATGTAAAAAAATAAAAATATAAAATATGTAATAATTATATAATATTGATTAAAAGAGTAGAGACTTTATTGTTAGTATTATCAAATAATAAACTTCTACAAAATTCAAATTTTGCTTTTTTTTTTTTATCTAAGAACCAAGGGTATAATCGCAACGATGGCAGGATCGGGTCTCATCGCTCCGGAACATCGGTGTAGGACTAATTCCCCCCCTCCGGGGGTCCAGAACCCCGCTCTTGCTATTTGGTGGTCGCGGGGGGTCATCGCCCGCCCTACGGGGTATGGAAAACGTCCCCGGTTCCGTCGGCCGACCCCTACATTGCCTGGTATACTTTACAATATATATAAGTAATATAATTTAGTATAATATATATAATAATATATTATAAATATATATTATAATATATTAATATATAATATTATATATATATATATTATATAATATAATATACTATATATATAAATATATAATATATTATATATATATAATAATATAATATTAATATATATAAATATTATATATATATATATATAAATAAGTATATATTATATATATATAGATATATATATATATTAATAGATATAAATATATATGATTATTAATTTAAAATATATTTTCCCCTTCTCCTAAAAAAAAATAGCTAATATTATTTTTTATTTATTATTATTTTTTTTTTTACATTTCCTAACTAAAATTTACAAGGTCCAAAAATGTACTTTTCGCTGTAGCTATTGTAGTTTTTGAGAGAGATTTTTTTTTTTTTTTTTTAAACTTCCGCCATAAAATTGGACAGCATTCCAGCAATGTATTTCTTTTCCTGTAGCTATTGTTTTATTTAAGATAACGCCATGAAAAATAAAATATTTTGTCTGTTTGCAGAAACAATATAAGAACAAATATATATCAATATATATATATTAATAGTATATTATATTAATATTATAATATATTATTATATATATATATTATAATTATATTAACTATATATAATATATATAAATTATATATATATATAATATATTATATATATATATATATATATATACAGTGTGCGCTCTCTTTATGGCTCCTGGGCTGCAGCACCTCCAAATTAAAAATGCCAGCATAGGATGTTGATAGAATAGAAAGTTTTTTTTCAAGTAAAAGTGATCGAATTTATTCTATAACATTTAGTACATAGAAACTTAGTAATCATTAGAAGAAAAAACGAATTCCCTTTTACCAACTGCAAATTGTGCGTATATATTTATTATTTCAATATATCATTAATAAAGTTATTGACGCCTTAAAATAAGCGCAAGTTTATAATTCTTGAAAAATAAGACAAATATGGAACAACGAATAGAGATTTCAAAATTCCTATGGAATTTTATAATTTTAAGTTTGGCTTTGAGAAGTAGATAGCATCTTGGATTAATTTCTCATATAGGGTAATTAAGTTAAAATTTTAAGGTTAACAATTTCTTCGTAATACTCCCTTCTTTACCTTTATAAGAGAAAAGATCCTTATTCTCGCATTTCGGGAAGAGCTTGTGTTTAATTTTTTGTAGCGAGAAATTATTTAGGAATATATATATGAAAAATAATTCCGGTATTATAAGGTATAGACAATATATAGTATATTATTATATATCAGAATAATAGTCTATATATTAATATTAATATATAAATATTATATTAAATATATTATATATACTATATATACTGAAGACAATTCATTTGAAAATATATATATATATACTATTATATATAATATAATAATATTATATATCATAATAATAATATAGTACTAATTAATTAAATTTGGTGGTTTAGGTTAGGGTTATATAAAGTTAAGTTAGGTTATGCTTAAGTAGGGTTAGGTTAGGTTTAAGTTAGATTAGGTTAAGTTTAGGTTAGGTTAGGTTAGTCTAGGTTAGGTTAGGACATGTAACGATATGTAATCGATCTTATATTAGGTTAGGTAGGTTAGGTTAGATTAGAGAAAGTTAGGTGAGTTAGGTTTAGTGTTAGGTAGTTTAGGCTTACGTAGGGTTAGGTTTAGGGTTATATATAAATATATATAAATTATTATATATATATATATATATATTTATCTATATATTAATATATGATAATAATAGATAAGTAATATATGATATATATTATATATATAATATATTAATATATATATATACTAAGTAATAAAATCATTAATTAATATATTGTCAGTATATTTCATTTCAATAACATCGTATTTTAAAATAAATCAGAACGTCATTCCATGCATCTCGATTAAGACGAATTGATAAATAATTTTTCGTATTCAATACATAAAAGTTACTATTTTTGTTTATAATAAATACCAAACTTTTTTTTCTCATAACACTGCTCGTCTTAAAGAGAATCCCCATATATATATAATATATTATATTAGTATATATTATTATATAAATAAATATATAATATATATAAATATATATATATTACTATATATTATATATATAATATATATATAATATATAAAATTATAATAATATATATATATATATATATATATATAATATAATATTATATAATTATATATATATAATATATATAATATATTATAATATAATATATAATAATTATTAATAATATTATATATATATAATATATATATTAGAGTATATATTATATAATTTATATATTATATATATATATATATTATATATATATATATATAATTAATAAAATGAACGACTAATAATTTAAATAATTTTAAATAATAAAATCAGAAAAAGCCTTTTGGGGGGGCCCCCGAGGCCAACTATAATTTTTTGAGTGGCGCCCTATGCGCTATGCGGACAGTGCCCCTACGCTAGCGCCTATATTTTTTTGTCAATAAGCTGCTATCCCTTGCGCGGGCTTTTCCGCGGTGCTGATTGCAAATTTATTTTGCAAAAGTAAACTTTGGTGCAATAATAAAAGCATGCTTTATAAGGAAAGAAAAAACATTTTATTTGTAATAAAACCTGTAAATACTAATAGTCTCACTTCTCCCTACTTTTGTTCATTTTTCCCCAGATGGTAGCAGAGCGCGATTGAAGTTGAAAATTTCAGAGCCATATTTGCCATTTTTGGTAGTTTAAGAATGCGAATAGTTATATATATATAGATATAATATATATATAATATATACTATAATATATATAATATTATATTATATAATAAAAAAATAAATTAATAAATAGATATATATTATATATAATATAGTATATATATTATATATATAATATTATATATAATAATAATATATTAATAATATGATATATATAGAAATATAATATATATATAATTATATAAAGTTACACTGGTTTTTAGAATGATGCAATACAATTTTGCCACGCTTCTAAGTTCTTAAGAGTAAAAAAAATGCTTTGTTCTGTCATAGGCCGCCTATTAGCGCAGATATTGTGCTTGCGCCTGTTTGCTTAGTCTCCTTTTTTAAAAATTGTTGCGCCTATGCGCTTTTGGCGCCTGCAAATTGATAGTTTGCGCCATAGAGGCGCAATAGGCAACTCGGTGGCGAATAGCCAGCTCTGATATATTATAATAATTATAATATATTAGATAATATATATTTATAATAAATATATTTATAAATATAATAATCATATATATATATATATATATAATATATATATATATATAGTATAGTGTGTTGATGTTTAAAGATCATGAAATTATTATGCATAAATTAACTCTTCGAAGTGAACAATCCTTGAGCAGCCCCTGACAATCAATTCATCAAAACACATTTTATATCTCAAACTATATGTACATATTCAGTGCTCCTGTTAGTTAGGCCTCGGCTGTCAATATTGCAATGCAACTAATACTGTATTGAACCACACAACTTATCCTTTAGAGACCCTCAAGTGGCACGTGTGACGGATTTCTTTTCTTTATGTGAACACATTACAATACTTTTCTTACAGCAAAGATCCGTTTATGATCAATTTAGCACATCACAAAATCACGTCTTTTAAACTGAGCAATAGCAAATTGAAATATTTAAAAATAAATAATAAGTAAAATGACACGTTGAAATACCAAGAAAATACTGGTTATTTTTAGAAATATTTAATAAAATAAAATAAATGAAAATGTACTGGCTTAAAACAGGTTTATAAGTATGGAATTAGCCGAATGTCAAAAGAACCGTAATATGCACCCGACATATAGAAACTCAGTACTCGTTTTCAATTCTGTTTATATATATATATATATATATATATTATATAATATTGATTATATATATATTATATATATTATATATAAATATATATATTATTAAGTAATATATATAATAATATATATACATAATAATTCAATAATACCTACAGTTGTTAATACTTCATGGACATAGCCGAGTCTATAGAATCGTATACATGCAACCTTATGCAAACTATAGAACTAAATGCTATATACGAAATTATGATAATATATTATATATAGTAATTATACTAATATAATATATTATATATATATATATTATATATATATAGTATATATATTTATAAATATAAAATTATTATATATATTAAAATAATATATATTATATTTAATAATATATAATAATATAATATATATATATATAATATATTTATATATAATTATTATATTAATAATAATAGTATATATATAATAATAAATATATATAATATAAGAATGATTCAATATTAACAAAAGAATAAAATATATATAATATATACTATATTATTAAATTTTTGTCCAAATTATATATATAAGAAAATACACATAAAATATATTCAAAATATATATGACAAATAAAATATATCAACAAATACGTATATGTACAGAGGTCTTGGCGAAATGATATAAGAATATACTTAAATAAACTTTTTGGAAATGTGTAAGGCATCGATTTATTATTGATACAAATAATGCAGTCACAGCTGTCAGAATCAGCTGTTGTTAAGCAAAGAGTTCCAACTAGTAATTTTACAAATCTTAATTCAAATAAATAATAAATGACCAGTAGTCATTCGTATATAAATAATGTAACTTTTTAATCATTAACACTTTAAGTAGTTGTTCTCAAGAAGAATCTTGACTGACGTTTAAAAATCACATAAATACATAACTCCTTACATGCTAGTGAATATTGCAACACGAGAGAAAATGCATTTGCAAATACGCTTAACAGAACGACCTTTTATAAGAATGCAAAGAATATATTTACACAAATAATACATATGTGTAAAACACAACTTAAACAATATGGCTCTATAATAAAATAGGACACGAAATTTCCACATGAAATCAATAGCTTGTGCATTTAAAAACATAACACATATTAATTATATAAAAATATAAATAAGCACTCCCGTTTACAAAGACTATGCCACTAAAATAGATAATAATGACAGACAAGCGACTTGTGCAAGTACTAACTGTAAACATCTGATTGACACAAATGAAACAAAAAAGATCAAGAATATCATAAATTTACTATAAGTACAAATCATTTGCCAACCAGTTTACATTGACATCTACATCCTTAAAAGTAATAATTTAAAATGATGTATCACTTAATTTAGTTATAGTAAAGCAAATATTAATAGATCTTCAGCAAGACGAAAATTGTATTCGCTTTACAATCGAAACTTCTTTCAGCAAAAATTCAATTTTCGTTTAAAATCAAAAACATAAAAACCAAATGATATTTATACATTGTGCGCCTCACACATACAAATTAAATTATTTTTATACAGCATACATTTGTATATATAAATATATAACAATTACATACAATATAGATAATAAATGCGCAGTAACCTTATAACAGTTAAACAAACAAAAAAAACATAATAATATATAATAATATATATAATTAATATATAATAATAAAATAATATAAATAATAATATATAAAAAGTATTATTATTAAACGACAAGCTTGTGACGACGATCGCATTCAAAACAGTTTAAAAGTAAGTCTTGGACAAGTTTCTATTGGCTATCGTTTACGGCATGAAAGGTGCAAACATTTTACAATTTCTTTGATGAGTGCGTTGCAACTCATACATTCGTATACCATAGAACATGAAAGAGAATAGAATGACAAAGTTGTTATTGCTTGTACAATACATAAATGAGTGCAGAAGTTCTGTATTACGTGTATTAATGCATTACATCTTT
>JABUQX010079951.1:5000-10000 GCA_015478945.1 Trachelipus rathkii
TCACTCATGACATTGCACAGTATATTAACAATATTGTGCGTTCATATTTAAATGAAACATTTATAGTAAAATCTACCGATGAATTTCTCACACACCGAGACTAGTGTCCTCATATTTTAGTACCCGTGGTCATTGTTTCGGAGGTATTACAGAAGTTATGTTTGTGTATCAAATTTATTGCAAAGAAGTAGGAATGTAATTCCCTCTTATGTGGATACACAACTAAACCTTTAAGAACCGAATTATGCAACACAGGTAATAAACCAGTAAAATGTGGGAGCATTACACGACGGATCACAAATCCCCTCCTACAGTTGAAATTGCTAGTTGTTTTAAAATTTTATTTCAAGTTTGGTAATTTCAACTATCTTAGTATAGCAGAATCTCTTTTTATTAAAAATCTTAAGTACGGACATCAATGTGAAATTTAATGAAAATGAATGAAGCTTGATGTTTTTTTGAATATTTTGTGTTTTGCAGGTACCCTAAGTATCCCTGAAAAATATCTGTATTTGGCAAAATAATTTAACCTTATTACATTATTGTCAAAATGATTTTTAAAGCTCACGATAAATGTAAAATAATTTTAGTTTTTTATATTTAGAAAGTTATTTTTGTAAGCTGCTTTATAAATAATAGTTAGTTAACCGTGAATATTCCTGAAATATACAGGCGAAATATTGGTATAATATTAAAAGTTTTAACTTCTTTTTATTCTCGAATAGCCTTAATAAATTTCTTCTGAAAATAAAGAACTATTTAGAAGAATTGAAAAGAGCTTTTTAAATAATATTAATAGTTAATTATAATAATAATAATATATAATAATAATAAATAATAAATAATAATAAATAATAATAATAATAATATTTAGCAAATTATAATTTTGATAATTAATAATTTAATATATTATTTAAAATCATATTAAAGTAAAAATAAAATTTCAAAAAATAATAATAATAATAATATAAAATAATAAAAAAAATAAATAAGAATAAAAATTTAAAAAATATATAATAATATAAAATGAATAATAATAATAATAATATAATAATAATAATAATAATTACAAGTAATAATAATAATAATAATATAATAATAATAATAATAATAATAATAATAATAATAATAATAATAATAATAATAATAATAATAATAATAATAATAATAATAATAATAATAATAATAATAAAAATGATAATAAAAATAAAAATAATAATAATAATAATAATAATAATAATAATAATAATATAATAATAATATAATAATAATAATAATAATATAATAATAATAATAATAAATAATAATAAAATAATAATAATATAATAATAATATAATAACAGTAATAATAATAAAAACAAATCAAAAAATAATAAAAATAATAATAATAATAATAATAATAATAATAATAATAATAATAATAATAATAATAATAATAATAATAATAATAATAATAATAATAATAATAATAATAATAATAATAATAAACAACGTCGCTAAGCTCCACCAGAACGCAAGCGTTTAGACTTGGCTATGGTATGGGCTGACAGATCTGTCAAATTTGTTTTTTACATTGTTGTTTATTCACAGCACAAAAGTGTCTGAAATTTCGACTCATAAAAAATTAATATTGATAGTATGTAGATATAAATAATAGTAGCTTAAATTTTATTATAAATTGTTAATTTAGTTGTGAAGCTCAAAATTAATTATTGTATATATTTTTCTCACTGGCGTTTGTTTATTTTTATTTTATTTACCGAGAAAAAGTGAAATATTGGAATAAAAAAAGTTGCAAGTTTAATAGTATATAGATAGTGAAGAATAGAAGATAACATGAGACCAATAACTCAAATAAATTACCAATATTGTATATATATTTTTACGTATTTAATATATGTATTTAATTAAAGTGATTGTTGAAAAGATAGTACAGCATAGTATTAGTATTATTAAATATTAATTATTGTTTTTTTAAGTATTTAATGAAAAGTAATTTTGTGCCTCATTTTTGTGTTGTATTACAATTAAGGTATCAAACTTCCTTATATAAAATAATAATGTCTTTTTAACAGGAAGTTCATACCTCACGGGCATTGCCCTATTCTAAGAGAGGAGCTACTCTAGGTAATAGAACCTGGGATGCGGACAAGGGATCAAACCCTATCCCCTTGCCTTGCTACTCTGTCGCTCCACTGATTGCGCAAAGGTATTTCAATTTTGAAATTTTGTTAATTTGTTCATTTAGGCTCCTCGAATAAGAGCGCTTAAAAACGAAGCGTTTCTGTCTCCTCGCTAACATCAGTGTAATATATCACAATGAGCTGTACATTTTTTATTTGTATGAGCGTTTTAAACGCTCTCATTGATTTAACCAGCTGGCGTTTGCGCAGCATTAAAAACTGCATTTTAAACGTTATTATAGATGGGTTCTAAGGCACTGCACGAAATGGAAAATGTTAAAATGTTAGATTTGAAGGAGAGGTTACGGGTCCAGTTGCTCTAAAAATTAAGGTACGTCCAAACCAAACGAAGTCCAACATGAGAGTTAATGTGAAGGTGGGCGTCATTATCCCAGAGCATGGTTGAGAGTTAAAAAGCGCACACACCAAAGTTCTATCAGTTCACGCGAAATAGGCGGCTGAGCGTTCGGCATGAGCGTTTACATGATCAAATTTCCTTTCAGGTTGTCGCTTAATTCGCTTAATTAAAGAAGAGGAAGCATCAATATGATCGCGAACAAGAACACTATTAACCTAATATATGGTTAAGTAGAATAGCACACTATAGAGGGTAAACAATTAATTAACTCTAGATGGAATGTGCCGGCAAACTAGATATCATGAAAATCGAGTTGTTTGTTCTCTTAGATTTTATCAGTACTGAAAATCAATCGATCAGCAAACTCACGGGACTGTTCGAGTGGGAAATCGCTTTAGTGTATGCCAACCAACTCTGAAACAGTTTGGGCTAGTGTCCGCTTTGGTTTGAACATACTTTTAAACAGTTTAAAACTTTAATGCAATATTCATAAAATAAAAATAAAATTATGTAATTCTGCGGTAGCAGAGACCCATATATCATTAACTATTATGATTTCCTTTTTTTTTTTTTTTTTTTTTTTTTTTTTTTTTTTTTTTTTTTTTTTTTTTTTTTTTTTTACGCAAACAAATGACCGGCAGTTTTAAATGGCAGGAACGTAACCATTGTCGAAATGACTTAAAAATTGAACGATAAAATGGTAGCACCATAACCTAAAATCACTCGGGATGAATTTTTGATATCTGCTTAAAAAAAAAATAAAAATAAAAAAAAAAAATAAAAAAAAAATTATAACAAAATTTTTGTGTTATAAGTGATATAAATTGGGGGGGAAAAAATATCCAATTTTTCTGATCAATATGAAATTTGGTATTTTTGTTATTCCAGGTACTCAGGTCTTATTTCTACTCTATAGAAACTATAAAGACATGTTTAATGCATTACAGAAACCCTAACAAAAATTGAAATACTATATTTGATACGTAAAAACATCTGAACAAAATAAATATTATTAAAAAATAAACCATAAATTTATGAAATTATCGATGTAAATATTGATATATTAATATATTAATTTTCGAATTATCGATATTCGATAAATAATCATTGATATGCAGTATAAAAATAAACTCACCAGAACTAACGGGTCCAAGGGTACGATAAGCGAGGCCCCCTGTAGAAAGATGTTCATCTACCATACATACATACATTCAAATGTTTTGAACACGAAAATATATCGAATCTCGTTATATGAATTCGATATATTGAATATCAATATACTGAATATCGATATATCGAAACATGAATGTCGATGTATGGTCTACTTTCGTGAATTTATACATTTTTTAATAAATTTTAATTGGGTTTGTTGTTTTCATGTGTCAAATATGATATTTCAAGATTTGTTGTGGTTTTTGCAATATATTTGTGTTAAAAATGTCAATATTTTTATAGAGTAGAAATAAAACGCGATTACGTAGAGCAAGAAAATTACCTAAAATTTTCTGGGCCTATAGGATTTGCGAGTTGCACCTTTTTATGTAGATTAAGATTTGTATACCCAGCTGTTTCACATCTTGTCTGGGGAAAAAAACAAAATTATTAGGGGTATTTAAAAAATTGATATATATATATATATATATATATATATAGGAGTATATATTAATATATATATATATATATATATATATATATAAATATATATATATAATATATTATATATATTATATATATATATATATATATATATATATAATATATATATATATATATATATATATATATATATATTATATATATATATATATATATATATTATATACATATATATATATATATATTATATATATATATATATATATATAGTATATATATACTATATATATATAAAAAAAAAAAAAAAAAAAAAAAAAAAAAAAAAAAAAATATATATATTTTATATATATATAATATATATATATATATATATATATAGTATATATATATATATATATATAAATATATATATATATAAAGGAGGTGTAATTACCCAATTCTATCTGCAATGGAAATTTCTTATTGACCTCATAAACAAAACAAAAAAATAGCAGTTTTTCATTTAAGACAAAATTTGCTTTTTTTTTTTTTTTTTTTTTTTTTTTTTTTATAAATTATTGAAAAATTACCTTGATAAAATAATTTTAGAGAGTAGAACTATTATTGTGCAGTTCAATTTTCAAGTTATTTCGACAAAGATTGGTCTTGCCCCGTTATTCAAAATGCTGAGGTATTTGTTTGGCTTCCAATTTCAAAATAAAACAAAATGAATGAGATAATAGATTAATATTCCAAATCATCATTTACAGATTCTATGAAAAGTTAAGTTAAATTATTTTGAATTTAAGTTCTGCCACATTCCCAAAGCAAGTTTGATATATTCCCGTAGGCAAACTTTGAATATTGATTATATATTATATATA
>JABUQX010079951.1:15000-22500 GCA_015478945.1 Trachelipus rathkii
GACTTGGGTCTACAGTATCAGCATGGAAAAATTCAGTAAAAAAATAGATTCAGCATTTACTTTACTGATAAGAATATTGTGCTTGCTACCTATCTTGATCCACGCTTTAAAACTACATTCCTTGAGGAATGAATATAACAATAAAAAAAGTGGATAGATATCTTAAGCAATGGATGTGGCGGAAGATATATGTTGTAAATAGAAGAAAGGAAAACAGTTTTCCACTAATTTTAAACATCTTCAGATTCTTCCTCATTTATAACAAGAATAGGATGAAAAAAGGTGATACAGAAGATAATAGTTTTAACTTCAGTTTTGAAAGCTGTTTTTCCAGAATATAAAGAGAAAAGGACTTTAAAAAACAGCAAAGAAACTCATTCCCAAGGAGAAAGGGTTAGTATATTGAAAAAAATTAAAAGATGTTATAAAAGTAGAAATCACCATAATTAAAATATAAAACTATTACGAAAATTCAAAGTCCTTACAATGGTGGTCATGCGAATAAAGGTGCCTTTCAGAATTTGGGGTGTCCTTGCTAGAAAATATTTAAGCTCGCCCCCCTCTTCCGTGGAAAGTGAAAGACTCTTCAGAATTGGAGGATCAATTTATTCTCCTAAAATAATCGGATGCAAAACGGAAGGAAATGATAGATTGTGTTTACGTTTTTTTATGTTTTTGTTTTTTTTTTAAACCATGAATTTGGATTTAAATTGTTTACGATAATTTTGCTTCAAGATCTATTTTTAGTAAATTAAAGAAGGAATTTTTTTTTTTTTTTTAATGACAAAATTGTTTATTTATTTTAAGATTTTTAAAATATTGCCTATTATTTTTTTCGTGGTTAAATTTAATAAAAAGGTAATTACTAATTATTTCTTTAGCAAAGATGAAATATAAGAGAAATTCTATAACATTAATTTATAAGGTTTTAATATCTAAGATTAATTGATTGTAAAAATCAGTTTTATAGTAGATTTGTAATTCTCTATATGTAAAAAAATATATATTTTATTTTTATATGTATATAAAATATATATATATATATATATATATATATATATATATATATATATATATATATATATAATATATATATATATATATATATAAAGAATCGGAATCGGAATCGAATCGGGAAATCGGCACTTTGACTGGATCGTATCGGAAAATCGCATCGCCTGGAAAATTTGGAAGTCGTTCCCATCACTAATTTATATATAATATATATATATATATATATAATATATATATATATATATTATATAATATATATATATATATATATATATATATATATATATATATATATAATATATATATATATTATATATATATATAATATAATATATATATATTATATATATTATAATATATATATGTTCTATACCCCAATGTCTTCTTAGAAGGGGGGTGTGTCACGTTATGAGAACGCCGAGGTCGAGAATTTGAGCTTCATCACCCACGATCGGCTAAAAAGACTGCATCAAATATCTATCGCCTAAATTATGGAAAGATTTATTATTTTTTATCAATTTATTATTATTAATATTATTATTCAATAATAATATTAATGTTAGAACTCCATACAATAACTTTGATCAGCTATTGCGAATTCTATGCTAAAATTAATTATAAACTTAGCATTAGTTATTTATTTAAAATATTGTAATTTTATTCGGTAATCTGGATACCGTCTAGTTATATATATATATATATATATATATATATATATATATTATATATATAATATATATATATATATATATATATATATATATATATATATATATATATATATATATATATATATATATATATATATATATATATATATATATATATATATATATATATATATATATATATATAATGCAAAGTTATGTATGGGGCTTTTTGCCTAATCATTTCGTGCTATAAATATCTATTAAAATATTATATAGTAGTACTTAATCTTTTCATCAGGAGCTCACTACGTTCACCTTGTAATACTTTCTTTAGAATTGAATCGTTAGAACTTATAAGGAAAAGATCTTCTTCTCGCTAAACAGCGAGACTCACTGATAATCCCCTAGACAACAGATTAAGATCTATATTTACAAGAACCCGCAAGAAGCAATCGGCCCTTCTTGACAAATTGGTTGGCCTGTCCGAGAATTTCTACTCCTTCTTGACAAATTGGTTGGCCTGTCCGAAAAGTTCTATTTTTCTCCTGACTCTTTGTATAACTATTCTCCACGATGGACCTACAAGCGATAGCCCAAATAGCCAAGGATCTTGGCCTTAAGAACAAAGAAGCTGTAGAGTTCATCAAAGAAAGGGAACGTGCTTTCGCCGAAGAAGCCGAACGCAAAGCTGTCCTTAGGGAAAAAGAGATTCAAGCTAAGAAAGACGAGGACGAACGTCAAGCTATCCTTAAGAAAGAAGAGATTATACTCCGTGAAAAAGAAATGGCAGAAGCCGAGCGCATCAGAAGTCATGAACTGGATCGTATCAGACTTCAAGCGCAATTACAACCGCCTTTAGTAAACAACGGTTGCAACGGTCACCTCAACGCTAATGTACCTAATCTAGTACCATTCAACGAGGCTACTGACGAAATGGATGCCTATATTAAAAGATTTGAGTATTATGCTACAGCCTCTAAATGGGATGCCGGCTTGTGGTCATTTTATTTAAGTTCACTCCTTACTGGACGCGCCCTGTCCGTATTTCGTAACCTCCCATCCGAAGATACGACTAACTTTGCTAACCTCAAGCAAGCACTATTAACTGAATATAATACGGAGGAGGATTATCGAATTAAACCTAGGGACGCAAATCCGCAGGAAGATGGAACTCCTCTTCGGGAAAGTGGACTCTCTGACTTAGATTCATTAGCGTCTCGCACTGATAAATATTTCCAGGCGAGAGGAAGTAAATTGAGTCTCGAACAGAACGATGCCAATACATCATTTCAGCCCCCTCTTAATGACGAGGGCAAAAGAATCATAAGTCAACACGAGGGCCAACAGTTTTATTCTAAGACCTGCGGAGATTGCGGAGAGAGGGGTCATGACCATAAGACCTGTTATTCATCCCGAGAAGGAAAAGGCAATCTCAAACAAAAAGATGGCAAAAACTACAATCACGATAAAACGTGGAATTTAAGACGTCAGGGCCTCAACGAAATTGGAAATGCTGCTATACAAATTACCACCCATCCCCAGGATAACGTTACTGCCTCCTGTTGTTTAATTAACGAAGAAGTCGACGACGTTCGTAATTTCATCCATGATGGCAAAATCAAAGTAGAAGGTAAATCTTTACCGGTAATTTCACTGTCATGTCGACAAATCTCGAAAGATGACAACCAAATGCCCATTGCACATGGAAAAGTAAACGGTCAACGCGTCAACGTTTTAAGGGATACTGGATGCAGTGGTTTAATTATTAAACGCAACCTTGTCGATGAAAGACAATTCTTAGGTAACTTTAGGAAAATGAGGATAGTACCGGAAGCACATATTTTTGTTGAGACACCATTTCACACAGGAGAGGTAGAAGCACTCTGCCTGGATGGTGCACTATGTGATTTGAAAATTGGAAACATCGAAGGTACCCTCGGACCCGAAGTCATTGACGTTGAAACAAAGTTAGCGGTGGACTCTAAGGATGATACTAGCAATGATTATGGGAATGAGATAACCAGTGTCAGGAGTATCCAGGGAGACGACCCTGTTATTTGTAACAATGACGAGTCGGTAAAGCCCGCCTGCGCCTTAAACGAGGTGAATCGACAATCCGAACCCATCGGAAGTAGTTTACTTAGATCAAGCACTGATGAATCAAATCCAGATGCTTGTTGCAGGAATGACTCCGCCTTACATCCTTATAATCTTTTTATGACTTTGCTTAAGATTCTCCCAGAAATTAAGGACAAGTTTCTAAAGTGGATTGAAAACTGTTTAGAAGAATCAAACTCAGGCAGAGCCGGCATCTGGCATATTCAAAGTGAAGAAAATCGAAACTTAGCTTATGTGTCAGATAGCTTTATGGTAAATCTGGGTGCAGTCATGCTCACATTGGCCTCTCCATTTTCTTCAGTGTCAGATGATGTGAAGAATTTAAAAGTCTTAAAAGTAGATCCTTTTTATTGTAGCTCATATGTAGCAAAGCGTCGAAATGAAATAAAGGGTATTTATTCTGGCAATCTTTCTACTCTTGTACCAATTAATGAGGAAAGAAACTTTGAACATAATTGTGAAAACATTCCAGAACTTTTCTCTTTTACCACTACTTGCTTTTACCTAACTCACAGAGCTTTACATTTGGGTATACAGGTTATCTACCAGAAGTTATTTAAAATGTCTCAAGAGTTAGGTCGCCTTCAACACGAATATCAGGAAGTTTCTGGGCAAGGCTCTCCTGCTACTGAAATGATGCGCAAATACATGGAGAAGAGAACCAGTATTTTTTTTGTATACAGGGCAGCAGGCTTTGAACTTTCACTTGTTGATGATGTTTTGCAGTTTTTGGCCGCGACATCATTGTGGCTTACACAGGTTGCCTTGACCTCCGGTGACGAACGTTTGTTCCCCGAGCTGAGAGAAATTTCTCTGTTAGATTTGTCTGATGACAAACATTCAAAATCACTCGTGCAATTCGTTCCTGAATTTATCGTTGAAAATCTAGTTGAAGGAATCATAGCGGTAAAACAGTATATGGCTGAAGCTTTTACCCTAAGTGGAGAACCCTATATAAAACACTTCATGAGCTTCATTATTTCTTTCATGGGTTCTCCTCAATGGATGAACAACCCTCATCTGCGAGCACACTTGGCGGAATGTCTTGAGACTTTAATGCTAAGTGGAAAGGATAATGTTGGATTGGTTTCTGACGTTAGGGAGAGATTGTTTATTGAACATCCTTTGTCTTCACATTTGGTGACTGCCATTATTCATGTGTTCGTAAGCATTGAGATGACATGTCAGAGCGTTGCATTTGTATGAGATAATGAAATTTCTTTGGAGCATTCCTGACCATAGAAAACAATTTATTGAATTAGCAAATTACGCTTTATCAAGCATGGAGTCGTCTAAGCCATCATTATTCCTTCGTTTTGTTAACCTTTTGATGAATGATGCGATTTTCTTGTTAGATGAAGGATTGTCGTATATGTCTCAAATAAGGGAATACCAAACGGCTAAGGATTCTGGTGAGTGGAATCAATTAACAGAAGAACAAAGGAAACTTAAACATAGGACGCGAAATGGGAAACCTGCCAATGTGGTTAAGACCAATGCCACAGTACAAACGTCGTAGAAAAGACGAGGAGTTCATCTTGCGGTCCGATTGTTGTCCACCCGAGGAAAGACCCACGAACTCCAGAATAATGATGTGTAGTATGAAGCTTATTCTCCAGTTCGAGAATGAAGATGGTAACGTGATAGTTGGCTTCAATGGGTCGTTCAACGACATAGAAGTGCCAAGACGATTGGTTCCATACCCCAATGTCTTCTTAGAAGGGGGGTGTGTCACGTTACGAGAACGCCGAGGTCGAGAACTTGAGCTTCACCACTCACGATCGGCTAAAAAGACTGCATCAAATATCTATTGTCTAAATTATGGAAGAATTTATTATTTTATCAATTTATTAGTAATATTATTATTATTCAATAAGGATATTAATGTTGGAACTCTTATCAATTTATTAGCATTATTATTATTATTATTCAACAAGGATATTAATGTTAGAACTCTATATATTAATTTTGATCAAGTATTGCGAATTCTGCGCTAAAAATTATTTATAAACTTAACATTAGTTTTGTATGCAAAAATATTATAATTTTATTTGGTAATCTGGATACCGTCCAGATATATATATATATATATATATATAAAATATTATATATATATATATTATATATATATATATATATAATATATAGATATTATATATTATATATATATAGTATATATATATATCAGTAGCGGCTCGTGAACCGAAAACATGGGGAGGCTCAATATAATTAAAATTGTTCATATATCGGTTATATATATATAATATATATATAATATGTCTAGTATTAGTATATATATATATATAGTATATATATATATCATATATATATTATATATAATATATATATATAGTATATATATATATATATTTATATGAAAATGGATACAAATGTATGTAAACGTACTCACGAACTATAGCTACTTGAAAAGATCAATTCCTCTTTCCTTTTCTTCTGCGAACTTATTTATAATATTTTTCATACCAGGATGGATGATTTGATAACTTAATTAAAAGTTCTGTTTCTATGGAAAGTAAGGTCAATGTGACAATTATGCATATGGGTCTCAATCACACTAGATGCATGTGTCTAGTCTTAGGTGACTTCTCTGTATCTATACGCGTATCTCACGATACTTCTACGGTATATACTATATGATCTGCTTTCACTCGCATCTCTATGGAAGGTGCGACCATCCACGTGCTATATATCTACTGTAGTAGTGTGATGCGTGTCGGTATGCACTGTTGTGGGATGTATTGTGAAGCTTGATAGATCACGGATCCATTAGTATTCACTAGCAGCCAGGTAGTTGCAGCGGACGCCTCAGACAGTGTATGATAATGGGTAATGGTGCATGTCGATGAGGGTGTGGGCGACTTCGCGTATGTGCTTGTGGTGGTTTGGTATGTATCATTCTTATTTTCTATGGATATGGTTTTTATACAAAGTAGTTTGAATGTCCCTTGTTCCGAAAGGGAGATTAGCAGTTAGTTGTGGCCATATAATCACGCGGTTCATGTCATTTTACTGGTTAGAAATGATCTGTCAAAAAGAATACGCTCTGAATATGTGGCCATATGAAGAAACTAAGGTTCTTCAGGAAACTGTGTTTTTGGAAGTGACTAGATGAGAATTTGTGGGATTCCCAAACTGTGGGAATTTATGGCCGATAAATTTGAGGATCTTGCCCTCACCACCTGAAATGATGATATTATCAATTATTTCATAACGGTTTCTCTCATAATTGGCTAGACGGAACTGAATTCTCCTCTCTGTCTCTCTCTCTCTCTCTAATATATAATATTAAATATATATATATATAATATAATATATATATATTATATATATATAATATATTATATATATATATATATATATATATATATTAAATAAGGTTTTATTTTATTTAATTTAAAAAAAATTAGTTTTTTTTTACTTTATTTTGTTTCATATATTTATTGCAAACTGGCAACTCTATTTATAAGTGTTGCCAATTTCGAGAGGAGGCCTTGCGGAAAAATCCTCAAAATAGACAAAATAATAATACGGTTTCTTTTACGTTGCCATGACAACCAGTGTTTTGAAAACATTATAATTACTCTCTCTAGGAGGCACAAATCGAAATTCTTCCAGTCAATTATCCTTATGAAAAATAATGTTTCGGAAGAAAATAAATGATTTTAATGTAAAATAAGCGTTCCTTGGTATAGCATTT
>JABUQX010079951.1:30000-37839 GCA_015478945.1 Trachelipus rathkii
AATACTAAATACTAATACTAAATACTAATACTAATACTAATTAATACTAAATAATACTAATAATACAATACTATACTTGAATAATAATAATAATAATAATAATAATAATAATAATAATTAATAATAATAATAATAGGATAGAGATAATAATAATAATATATAATTATCATAATAATATAATAATAATAATAATAATAATAAATAATAATAATAATAATAATAATAATAATAATAATAATAATTATAATTATAATTATAATTATAATTATAATTATATTATAATTATAATTATAATTTAATTATAAATTATAATTATAATAATAATAATAATAATAATAATAATAATAATAATAATAATAATAATAATAATAATAATAATAATAATAATAATAATAATAATAATAATAATAATAATAATAATAGCAATAATAATAATAATAACACCTTTGTTTATTTTTAAATGATTTATTAACCTATTGTTTATGATTTTTTATTTAATTATTTTTGAAGCTAATATCGCATATGCAAGAGAATCTACACTGGTAAGAACAAAGAAAGGAGTGTTAGACTAAATAAATGAAAATAAGTGTCGGGGGATCGGAGACCCCGGTGCCGGCCCCTCTCTACCACAGGAGAGATATGAGGGGGGACGGAGCCTTGTGCGCATCACACGATCTCTCCTACCAAAAGCGAGGACACAAAATGTCCCGACAAGAGCCCAACCCAGCAGGACTCGTCCTCCACAAGATGTGTTGTTTGGCTCGCCTGAGGCTGGCCCCAGTACATCTGAAGAACACCAGAACCGCAGATACTATACCCTTTATAAAAGGGGAGCAGAAAAAACGGACTGGTCAGTGGAGGAAAAACATGAGATTTAGTGGTTTTCCTTTTATTCAAGGCACAATAAATTCCCCAAGAGGCATTCTTGGAAGAGAATGCGAGAAATGTTATTGAAGCGGGGTAAGATTGATAGGAGCAAAATAGAGAAATTCCCGGACACTAGATTTAACAGCATAGCAACAAATGTGAGGTTAGGTAAGACCCAAATAACAAAAACTGAAATGGAAATTATTGAAAAGGAAGTTGAAGAATTTTTAAAACATGAAAATGAAGAAAAAGATCAAAATGAAATTCAGGGTGAGAGATCGGCTGGAACTTTTGAAGCAAACTGAGTCCTATGAGAAAGATCATCTAGTCTATAAAAAGTAAAGACTGTGAATCTATGGAAGTAGCGTTGAGTGGTTCGTTGGCATGTACATATCAAAATGAGAGTGTCAAAATCAGGTTTTACTGGATGATGTTAAATTCGTGGGTCTTCACAAATGAAATAAGCATCGCTGTTTTTGCCTTTTCCAAAGGTGATTTTTATGTAGAGAAAGAGGCAGTGAGATTATAATATCAGATAATATTAAGGATAGTGTGCTCAATCTAGTACTTCAACCGGAGAAGAAAAGGTTGGAGTGTGGTAGCTAGAGAATGATTGATAAGCAGAGCAGCTATTGGGGAAACTTTCTCTGCAGAGAGAATCAAGATAAAAGAATAAAGAATAGGGCGAATTGCTTTAGATTGTGGAGAAAAACTTGAATTAGAATTATAAACCTTAACAGAATATTCAATGAAAGTTACATATATAAGTAAACTAGTGAAACCCTGAGTTCCAATGAGCAGAGATCGAAGGTGGCGATCCCACAGGACTGGCGGCTCGCTGTATCGAGATATATGCACATTGGTGGAAATTGAACAGTTAATGAAGAACGTTCCGGCGGCATGAATTATATAAACTTATGCTGGAGATAGAACTTCGTGGAAGGTAATTATGAAATGACGATAAGAAACCAAAGGAATACTAATATTATGATAAGAAGTAATCCGGGTGATGGAAGCAAAAAAATAAAAGAACGAGGAAATTAAAGGACACGATAGAGACATATGCAAGCAGAACAAGCAAATAAAAATGGCAAGAAAACTGCCACTTATAGGTTATTAGAAAGGCTGGACAGCAACACTCAGGTTTACATATCAAGCTAGGGAAAAGAATTAAGATGATTATACAATTGTTAACATAGAGTTGCCGCAAGTAGCGGATTCTACTTATTGTATGGTAGGTATGCTCGGTAGATGGCGCGAAAACTATGTGTAGGTTCTACGACAAGATGGATAATGATGTATGAGCAGATATAGAGAGTCAGACCTACGTGGGGATATGAACTTGAGTTGGTATTTCAGAACGACAGACAGAGATTTGAAGAGATCTTTTGCAGTCATGTGATCAGAATGAGAAACGAGCTTCTATTAATGACAGTACAACCAACCAGACGCGCGCAGCTAATATGAGAAATTCAAAATTTGCAATCGAGGTGAAGAATTGTTGAAGCAAAATAGCTAATTACAGGGAAGATGATATGGTGAAGTGTATTGAAAAGCGAGAACAGGCAAGAAAGATTAAAAACTGGTTTATGCTGAACAAAGTTACTGCAAGTGCAAATAGAGTGCTGCCACGCCTAATACCTCCAAATTGTAGTCTGACTGAGCTGAGCAGACTTTATTATGCTACATCAAGAGCGGTAGTAGAAACAATGGGAGTTGATGTTATTAAAGATAAGAAAAATAATCCAAATAAAAGAATGAAGAATAGGATGGTACCTTACCTTGGAAGTTTAGACTTACGAATGAAATAAATACTCTTCGAAAAGAAATTGGAATGCTCACAATGCTACAGAAAGGAGAAATAATAGTTGAAGCAACAAAGAGAAAAGCACAAAATTTAGTAAATAGAGAAAGAATCAGAAACGGGGATAAATTAACACACGCTCTCGTGAGAAGAAAACTAACTTTAGCAGCAAAAGGAAAGAGATTGAAAAGGTACGAAATGCGTGAAAAAGAAAAAAAGAAAACAAAGTGTTCAAAGAAGATCAAGGTAAATTTTATAAAGAGTTGCGAAACACCAAGATAACAGTTAATGATGCACCCCAGGCAGAGGAGGTCGAAAGATTTTGGAAAAATATATATGAGAACAATGTGTCGCATAATGTAGATGCTCAATGGTTGAGAAATATTAAAAATAACCAAGAAATATTATTTTTAATCAAGAAGGCTAATAACTGGAAGGCACCTGGAATGGACAAGGTCAAGAACATGTGGCTAAAAAACTAACTTCATTAATCAAGCCCTAACAGAAATGCTTAAATAACATAATGAATGGAAGAGCAGACATACCGCAGTGGTTCATAAGAGGTGAAGCAATCCTTATCCCCCCAAAAATGAAGAAAATAAAGATCGTAGCAAGTATAGACCTATAACATGCCTTCCCACAACGTAAAAAGTGTTAACTAAAGTTCTAACCCAAAGGTTAAACAAACATGTAGAAAGTGAAAACATCATTGGTGAAAAGGAAAAGGGATGTAGTAGACATACCTATGTTACAAAGAACAGCTACTGATAATAAATGATTAATGTGAAGAATAGTTTGGAAAGGGCAAAAGATCTGTGCAAAGTACGTGGATTAAATACAGAAAGCTTATGTAAAAGTGTTACCCATTTATACTGAAGAAATAAATGGAGCATCTGACAGAAGTTGAAGGGAAAATCAAAAGATCATGGAAAGGTAATGGGGATGATGGAAAATTAAATTTAAAACGCTTCCATACGAGAAAGGGAATTAAATGAAAATTTAAAAAATGTAAAGTGAAACAAAGGATTTTTCAATTGGACTCCATGTCCCCTTTTATTTTGTATTAGCCCTTAACCCCTTAAGTAACCTGATCAAAAACTTAAAGAACGGATACAGAATAAATAAAAGAACAGAGAAGAAAGAAAAGAGAATCTCTCATCTCTTCTACATGGATGATATAAAGCTGTATGCGCCAAGTAGAGGAGAGGCAGAGAGACAGATAAAGGTGGTTAGTGATTTTTCATCGGATATCAGAATGGATTTTGGATTGGAAAATGTGCATTCATAGTTATGAACAAAGGTAGAAAGATGCATGCCGAAAGTATCAAGGTAAATAACGTGGGAAATTAAAAGAACCTGGAACAGGAAGGCAACTTACACAATACCTTGGAGTGGAGGAATCGGACAGGATTGAAAACACAGTTATGAAAGAGAGAATAAAAAAGAAATACATCTCAAGAGTGAAGAAAATATTAAAAAACGAAAAAAAATAGAGGCAATTAAGGTACTGGCAATGCCAGTAATGAGATACAGTTTTGGAATTGTGGACTGGTACCAGCATGAAATAAATACTCTAGACACAACAACAAGGAAACTCCTCCATGCACACAAAATAATTTACAAAAATCAGTGCACAGCTCGTATATACATCCCGAGAGATGAAGGAGGTATGGGAATGCCACACATAGATAGAACCCACAAAAATGAAATAGTAGGATTAGCAGAATATGTAGAAGGAAAAGGAACTAAATTCAGTGGATGGTTAAAAGAACATGAAGATTGTAATGCTGAAGCAACTTTAATAACAAAAGAGGCAAAGGACTACCTCCATGATTTTAACATCAATTTAAGAACACATAATGGATGGAATGAGAAAAAACCTAAAGAAAGAGCTAAAATTTTAAAGAAAACATAAAACAGCAAGAAAAAGCCGTTGTTGTAGAATGGGAAGAACATAGACATGCTCAATATTTTAAAAAAGAAGTACTGAACAAGGGATTTGTCAATAAAGAAATATCTATAGAAACAATTACAAGGGGATTTTTGAAATTGAATAACGAAAGAACTCTGATTACAGCTCAGGACTGATACCTAAGAACCAATTGATTCAAAAAGCATATCGAAGGAATCGATGACTTTGATAACTGCAGAATGTTTCTGGAATTCGCCGATACAGTGCCCCATATATTGTTCAGATGTGAAACACTGCTACATATGAGACTACAAACAGAAGATACAATTCCATATGCATGCTCATTCATTATAGGCTCTGCAAATTATATTATACTGATATCCCTAATAATCAGTGGAATTATAAACCCTGTGCAATGATTAATATTGATCATGTTCAAATTCTTTTTGATTTTGGCATACCCACTGAAATATTTGGACCAAATAATAAACCGGATATTGTATTAATTAACAAGCCAAAAAGAAAATGTTTTGTAATAGATGTTGGAGTTCCATATGATGGAAAAGTAGCCCACTATGAAAGAGAGAAGAAGTAAAGTACCAGAGACTACGGTACACTATCAGAAGGATGTGGGAGATGGATGAGGTAGGGAAATAGCTACGGAAAATGGTGATTTGGTCTCTCTGTCGGTGATTTCGTTACCAGTCATCGATAGGTGAGACGGAGTTCAACATTGTGCAATTTGTTTCTTGCGAGTGTGGAGCAGCCGAAGAAATTGTTGGACACCGGATACCATTGTGTATTTAGAACAGGGGGATTTAAGCGCCTGGAGGGCACTGAGCGAATCCTAAAATATGACAGAGTGGTTTTGGTTAAAGAATTTAATTCGAGATAGGGCATAATTATTGCAATTAATTTTGTTTCAGAGTAATCAATAAACACTGGAGTAAATTCATCATAAACTGCGGGACTGATACAAAAATGATGCCTTTTACAAGGCAGCTGGGTAGCTGGATTTGGAGAGAAATGTCAGGGCTATAAAGATGGTGGGAGCAGGGAATAGCGAAGGTGTATATTCTTATTATAAGAGAAGAGTAGCACCTTTTGGAAAAGGATGATGAGGAAGTTAAGGATGTTAAAACTGTGTTTGCAAATGTGTAGTAAGGAGGATTCTTAGGTGTCTCTCGCAGAAACGATGTCAGAGCTGTCTGTATTGGTTTGGAAGTGAAGATAACTTGTGCACATGACATATTCCCTTCGAAGAGAGAGAGTGGTATCTCGTCGGAATCAACTTCAAGGTTCACCCGGGGGAGCCATTGGAAGGCTCATGTGAAAATACGGATTGCCAAGTTTTGGATGAGATCTAAAAGGTGTAGTAGATTTGTGGAGGCCTGAACATATACTATGAAGTCATAGTCCAACTTCGATAGGATTGGAGAGATGTGGAGACTTATAAGGGACCTGCCATTGGCATCCGAGATTTTGAGGTGAGATGACGTAATTAATAGGTCAACACGCGATGACAAGTCGTTTATAGAAGTTTAATGTGTTGTGCGTATTTTAGGTGGTCATCTAGAATGAGGCCTTGAAATTTCACTTGTGAAGTTACAGGAATATGTAAACCATATAAGTTAGTTTCGCGATAGGAAGGTGGTAGGTCCTTTGACCCCCCTTTTTATAAATAAATACTTTTTGTACAAATTTCAACGCTGAAGAAAGGGAAGTCGTAGGGTTGATAGTAGAAGAATAAGTTCGTAAATATTGTTTACGTATTTGGTAATTAATACGACGAGATCTCTCAGAAGTTGGGGTGGTGCGAGTCCGATTGTATTGCCTGTAGAATTTTTACTTCTCCCGGCCATCTTGTGCACACTCTTGGGACCAGCAAGGGTTTGCCGAACGCTTACCTGAGAAAAATTGCGGGAGGCAAGATTCTTCTCCAGTGATGATAACTTGCTGGAAGAAGTTAAAAGCAGCATCAATAGTCAGAAATTGCTTTTTGAATGGAGAAAGTGAAATTGCTGTGGCCTGATGAAAATCAGGGCCTATTTTGTTCGATCATAGCGCCAGCGGAAATGAGGTTTTAACATTGGGCTCGGTGCAAGTTCGTTTAAGGTATTGGGGTATGGTTACTGCCGTATAAGCAATTAAAGTGAGGCCAGGAAAAATTGATCCATAGGAAAATAGGAGCAAAGAGAAATATCTATACAGGAAGAAAAGTATGTATCTAAACGTTCATATGTATGGAGTACTGTGTTAAGGCATCCCAGGGAAATATTGTTAAGAGATCAAGAAGGATCTCAGACATAGAGAAATGACAGAGCAACCTCATATTGGGTGGAGAAGACTGAAGTTTCCCTGTATAAAAACCGGAGTTGGGAACTGCCTAAAAATGTCAGGTAAGTCGGCTTTAGTAAACTCATTACTCGAATCCAAGTAGATCGAACAGACAGTGAGGTCGGTGGACAAATGAACTCGTGCTGAAAATGCCTGAAATCTAGTTTGAAGAGGGACTGGAGAATAGGGACAGATTTACGAATGAATATTTCTGCGCCTCCCCTTTTGTTGACAGGTTAGCGGCGATTTACATTCAGAGGGTTGGAAAAAATCGCGGTGGCATTGTTGAATTTCTGCAGACATTTAAACCTTGGTGTACATGTGTGTCTTGGTTAAACAAGTTCTTCAAAATTAGAGTAGTAGCCACGACAATTTCATTGAAAGAAGGTGGCCATGCTGTGTTATTATGAATATTAGGAGAATGGTCACTTTGAAATAATTGTCTCTATATGGCTAGGAGTAATGTTGGAAGTGGATTCAGATGAGTAAGAAAGGCTTAGACGTTGGTCAGTTTAACCTTCCAAAGGGATTAACCTTTCTTCTCGCCTCTGTCAAACTCACATTCCTCTCCTTCAAACATTCTCTTGATAGATTCAATCCACTTTTTCTTCGGTCTCCCAGCTCGTCGATTCCCAGCACACTCACCACTATACATCCCCTTAGCCAACAGACTATCATCTATCTTTTCCATATGACCAAACCATCTTAATGTACTTGTTTGAATATTCATTACTCATTTCTAAACCACCAACACACTTTCTAATACGTCATTCCTCATTTTCTCAATTCTTCTCATTCTCTAATACTACCCTAGAGATTGTCCTTAGAACAGACTGTATCCTATATCATAGTCTATTATTCAGACTATATACTTTTATAATATAGAATTACACATGTAAACGATGCATACCCTCATTCT
>JABUQX010079952.1:0-24357 GCA_015478945.1 Trachelipus rathkii
AAAGGCTGTGTTCGGTTACTATTGGTGAGACTTAGGTATTTCTCAGAAAGAATTGCGCAGGCATAAATAGACATTGACACGGTGGATGAGCAATTCTTCTTTATCACCGCCATCGCTTGAAGCCACATTATAAGAATGACATTTAAACAACCAAATTAATTTTTTAGGTAGAGATTTAATAAAAAGCAAAATTTCTAGATGTTTTTATAAAAATGCAGATAATTAAAAAAGCAATTGAGAATTTTGAACATTGATGTGGATGTTGCACATAATAATTTTTTAAGAATAACTTGCCGGAGTTTGTGGTGTTGTGTGTTGTGTGGTGTGTGTTGTTGTGTGTGTGTGGTGTGTGGGTGTGTGTGTGTGGTTGTTGTGTGTGTTATGTGTGTGTGGTTGTGTGTGTGTGTGCGTGTGTTGTGTTTTACGTAGAAATGACTGCGGTGACGTAGTTAACTTTCAAGAGTTCTTTATTATTTTCTTTCACATTTGTATTTTTTTTTGCCTGAATAGATGGGGTTATGGGAGTGACCTCCGAAATGCTGGCATTTTTAATAGTTTTATTATTATACCGTTTTATTCTCTCATGAGTTGTGCTTTATATATATTTCAAACCACGGTTATAGTGTTTTTAATGTATATATATATATATATATATTATTATTATATATATATATATATTATATATATATATATTACTATTATATATATATTAATATATTTATATTTTATATATATTAATTATTTATATATATATATGGGTCGTATTTGTGTGTGGGTGAGTGATCGATAAGACATATTTTTTTAGGCGACATCTGTGTCTTGGTTGTCTGGGTTGTATACGTGTGATATTGTTGTGTTGATTTAACCTACCATTCCGAGCTCGGGACATGGCTAGTGTCGTATAGTGTAACTAATGCTGGCTGAAGACGTTTTTTCGCTTGCTGAGGGCACTTTATGTGGAACGGCATTTTTATCAGCATGCTCTTCAATTGGCATCTGGATGGAGGTTGTGTTGGTACTCTGTCTTATGTCATGATAGTGTTGGTGACATTTTGGTGTCCTGAACACATATTATTTCGGGCATTACTCGCTTACAGCCTTTCACTGATCACATTGGCAATTGTTATGTATTGACTCAAATATGGGCGTACTTCATCACTATACTGTGACATGATCTATTAGTGTTATATTCTTTTCTTACGGATCTGAGTCAGATCTGTTGTTTACCTTGTTCGTCTGTATCGCGTATATGGATCATGCCGCATGAAGGTATGCAGTATGCATATTGCACCATGTCAAAGGCTTTGGTTGGACGTTCGGTTATTTGTCTGTGCTGTGATATATGTCTTGATGTTCTCTCACGTGTGTTGGATGTATTGAAGGGGGTCACTTTGACTCACCAATATCCTATAATAGTCCATCATCGACCCTATTGTTGTCCATTTACACGTTTATTGGTCATTAGGGTTCGTTCTGAAGCTAGGATTTATTGCTCTCCCACCCTTTATGTTCTCAGGGTATTTAATGCTTATACATTAACACTAATCGCTGGACGCTTACAGTCGGATCTCATACCTCGGATAGAAATTTGTGGGACTGTTTAAACGAAGGGTGCGACCGTTCTCTCCCCACAGACTCTACAAACGCCTCCGGCAGACAGTCTGTGACTGTGGATGGGTGACGCAGGCGAGATACGGAAAAGCTAAATATTCGAGGATACCACCCGTTGCAGCGGTCATCATAGCGAAGGGTGTCATAGACGCTACTGAAAGACTACTGTTGGCGAAAATACGTTCTACAACTGATGTGAGTATACATCTCATTGCTCTCAGTGACGGTGCATCAAGTCTATATCGCACTTGGCTGCTTACGTTTTGTGTTTTGGTTAATATCATTATACGTTCTCTTATTGTTTCCCTATGTAAGTTAAATGGCGATATAATACATAGATTATATTGTGATAACATTTTTATTTTTTCCCTTACTTAGATGGCTTTTTAGCTTGTGCATTTATCTGTGCTAAGTAGTATTTATTTATATTATATATTTATATATATTATATTATTATTATTTAATTTATTATTTTATATATAATATTTATATATATATTTAAATTTATTATATTATATATAATAGTGTAATATACTAATATATATGTAAAGAATTCTATAAAAGTTTGGATGGAGTTGTTCCGCTTAACCGCTCTCGTTTATTATGAAAATTTAAAATTGCTAAGCTTTATCTCTTCTTAAAAGGAAGTCTGCGAAATGTCCTTAAGATCTATCACTATTTAATAAACTGTTTCAAATAGTCTATATCATTTATACTCTATTATATTAAAATTAAGATAGAGTTATTTAAAAAATATTTTATTCATTTACAGTTATAATTTTTTGTGTTGTAATTTGGAATGTCAGTGAGATGGGTCTTGTCTGTGTATGCATATTACGTATAAATATAGAGGAGTTAGGAAATAAAGGTAATGTCTTTATTCTTTCTGTTATTTATTATGTTTTTATATTATTTTTATTTTATTTATTTTATTTTATTTTATGATTATTTATTATTATTTTTATTTTATATATATTTTTTTGTATATTATTTATATATTATAGTATTTTGTTGTATTATTATATATATATTATTTATTATTGTATATATATATTTATATATTTATATTTATTATGTTGTATTATATATATTATGTATAGTATATAGGGTATTGTTATTTGAAGTATATATGTATTATATTATATAATATTTTATATTATTGTATTATTTATATTATATTATTAGATTATATATTTTTTTTGGGTTATTATTATTATATTTATATTATATATATATTTTAGTATATAGTATTATTATATATTATGGGCCGTATATAGTTAATATAGTTATTATATAGGTATACTATTTTATATATATATGTATATATATATATATATATATATATATATAGTATATATATATATAGTATATATATATATATATATATTATATGTAATATATCTAGTATATTATTTATATATATACGGTATTATATATATATATATATAATATTATATATATTATATTATAATATAATATCTATAATATATAATATTATATATATAATATATTATATAATATATATCTATTATATATTTATATATATATATATTATATAATATTATAATATATATATATATATCTAACTTTTCCTTTCATGTTCCTTTGATCTCTGCTAAAAAGAATAACTTCCCTTTGGTGGAAGTCAATGGTTTTTTATTGTAGTATAATTTATATATTATATATAATATAACTGAATATATATATTATATTATTTATAATAATATATATATATATATAATTATATATATATAATATTATAAGTATATATAGTATACTATATAATATATATATATAATATCTATATATTATTATTATATATAATATTCGTATAATATATAATGTATAGATATATATATATATTATATATTATATTATATATATATATATATACTATATATATATATTAATTTATATATATATATATATTATATTCACATTTTCTCAATGTTCATCTTGTACACGAGACCTAATCGCTGATGCTCAAATCTTACTATGCTCACTGATATAGTCTGGACACACGACTGCCGGCTAATTTAAATTTTCCAACTCCTTTGTCGGCTTTGTTTTCGTTGAATTTTCTGGTTCTTCTTGCGCTGCGGTGGAATTTCACGTGGACGCTCCCACCATTTGCTTCACGAGGAGTATATGTTAATATAGTATATGTATATAGTAAATATATAATATATGTATGTATATAATTATATATCATATATATCTATATATTATATTATTATATATATATTATATTATATATATTAGGATATGAATAATAAAATGTTCAGAGTAAAAAATATGGTACCGATAATATATTGACGTACGATGTAATCTTGTTTTTTTTTCGTTTTATTATTTCAAGACATGGAGCGTCAGAGTTGCTCAAAATTACAGTTTTTTATTTTTTAACTGAAGGGATCGCAAGATTAATCTTCAAAGATGTGATAGGGGAGGCCAGGGTCCTGCTAGCGGGGGACGACGGGGAATTGACGTCCCCTCTGTCCACCGTCGGCTCGAGCCCTTTAAAAAAAAACAAAAAAAAAAACATTTTCTGAAGCATGAAAAAAATCAGCTTTTGGCAACTCTTCTGGCGCTCCTTCTATTGGAGTTTTAGCTAACATGTGACACTGCAGGGTTCCACGCTGTGTTCGGCGATTTTTCGATATTATGTCTTTTTATGTAACATCGCTTTTAAAGGTGTAGCGCTATATATATATTATAAAGCAAGAATATCCATATATTAGTAGTATGATTTGTATAAATATTTATATATATTTATATATAACTTATATTATATATATAATATATATATATATATTATATATATATATATAGGAAAACTAAATTCAAGCCGGATAACTGAAGGTTTTCAAATAATATAAAGCACATAAGTGGGATAAGTTCTTCAGTAATCTTAAGTGCGATATATATACTATTATATATATTATTATTATATTATTATATATTATATATATATATATATATATATAATATATATATATATATATATATATATTAAATATATATATTTATATATATATAGTATATATATATATATATATATATATATATATATATATATTATATATATATTAAAATATATATTATATATATATAATATATATTTCAATATTTTATATTATATATATATAATTATTATTTATATATATATTATAATATATTATATTATTTATATATATATTATATATTATATATATATATATAATATTATATTATATATATATATATATATATATATTAGTATATATATATATATAATCGTATTATTATTATTATACGGTAATTATTATTATATATAGTATATATTATATATTATTATTATAGTATAATATATATTATTATATATATGTATTATATATTATATAACTATATATATTATATTATAATATTATATATTATTTATACATATATATATTACTATATAATATTATAGTAGGTAAGACCATACGTAATGTAGGTAAGTCTTTTTCCGGACACGCTGCCCTTTTACCGACATCTTACCTTGACCTTTTTTGACCTCTTTTACCCCACCTAAAATTTGGCAACCGTATTTTTTGAGCCCAATTTTTTACCTGACCTGACCTTTTTGGGACCTGCCTTTGACCTTTTTGGGCTTTACCTTTTTGGGCCTTTGCCTTTTTGGGCCTTTACCTTTTGGGCCTTACCTTTTTGGGCCTTTACCTTTTTGTGCCTTTACCTTTTTTTGGGCCTAGACCTTTTTTTCGACAGCCTTTGGTCTCTGGGGTATTTTGGCCCAGGTATTTTTGGGCAACTAATTTTTTGAGAACCTAATTTTTTTGAGACCCTAATTTTTTTGAGAAACGCCTAATTTTTTGAGAACTAATTTTTGAGACCTAATTTTTGCGAAGCCCTAATTTTTTTGGCAACCATAAATTTTTGGCAACTTTTGGCAACGCTTCGAAGAAGGGTTGCGCCAAACGTTTGCGTCAGCAACCGTTGTACGTATTGCCGCCCCTAATTTTAACCCCCTAATTTTTTTTTCGACCAACCCTTGGTCTTCCATGGGTATTTTGCCCCGGGTATTTTTTGTGCTTCCGTTTTAGGGACTTAGCCTTTTTGATGTCTTTCCTTGTTTGAAGATGATATTTCCACAACCTTTGGTCTTCCATGGGGTCAATTTTTTTGCCCACGGTATTTTTTGAGAACCCAATTTTTTTGAGAACCAAAATTTTTTTGAGACAAATTTTTTTGAACCACAAATTTTTTTCGACGCATTTTGCTCCAAGCTGACAGGATACCATATGGGTGTCATTTTGCCCGGTCTTTTTTTGTTTCTCATGGGTGCAATTTGGACCTCTCACAGTAATTTATTGTCCTTCCTTTAGGGACTTAGCCTTTTTTGATGTCTTAACCTTGGTTGACCATGATATTTAGGTCTTGACCTTGCCATATACCATGGTCATTTTTTGCCCAGCGTCTAATGTTTTTTACGCACTCGTGGCCTCACCGTCGACATATTGTTCCTAAATGTACGTCATTGTATGGACTAGTCCTAACTTGACGACTACCACGTGCGCGTGCGCACCACCACCAATCACACCACAAACCACAACACACACACACACACACTTCACTTATACAGCTTCTCTTATTGAATTTTACATTTTTACCTCATTAGACGCTTCATTACACTTTATACAGCACGTAACCGCGTGCGCAACCACATACACCTTTGACAGAACCATGGGTCAATTTTGCGCCGGTAATTTTTTTGTGCTTGCCTTTAGGGACTTGAGCCTTTTTTGATAATCTGAACCTTGTTTGACATGCTATTTCGCCTTTGACTTTTGTATTTCTTATCGGTACATTTTGGATGCCTCAGCATTATTGATGCCAACTTTGATGCTCAAGCTTAATGGCTGGCATCACCGTAGGAGTATCTAGTGATGATCTATTAGTGTTCATGTTAGTTATTCATGAGTGCCAGGTGAGTGCCAAGTGATTGCCAAGTGAGTGCCACATGAGTGCAAGAAATTTTATTAGATGAGTGCCAGTGAGTGCCAATGAGTGCCAAGTGAGTGCAATATTTGAGTGCTAGTGCCAATGAGTGCCACTTTTTTGCAGTGCTTTTCTAGCTTCTCTTTGAGCCGATTATAGCCCAGATATTGAGTGTCTCCTTAGGTCATATAGGTATGAGAAATGATTGTGTATCATGTAATCGTGCTAGAATTGCTCTACTGTACGAGTTTAGTATGGTTTATATACCTTTTAGCATGAAGAATATATTCTAAAGAGTTACACGCTTGAGACATGGTGAACGCAAAATAGTATCTATGAAGGTCATTCATGTTTTATTACTCATACTTTATATATTTTTTTATTAAAAACTTTTCTGGCGTAAATCCTAAAACTGTAACTCATACAGACCTATTATTTAACAGATATTTTATTTACATTATTTTTTTACTTAATACTTTTTACTTAATACTTTTATTTATATAATTTTTTAAAAATTGTCATGTAAGAAGAAAAAAATTCAGAGTGTCTGGTTATTATATAACATTTTATTTTACACAATTGTACGAAATTTTTACTAAAAACATTAACATTACTACTTAAAGCAGTAAATAGTAAAATCATAGAGGTGTTAACTAAACAAGGGGGATTAGTAGCTTATGTTTTTTGACTGTTTACTGCTTTACTAATGTTTTACTGCTTTAACTCACTGTTTACTGCTTTAATCTCATGTTTTTACTGGCTTAACTCATATGTTTTACATGTTTAACTCACATATTCTTAACATAATACCTTAAAGCAAGTAAATCAAGTAATCAATTAGAGGTGTGACATGATACACCACAGGGGGGGGATTAGTAATGCTTTTGTTTTAACTGTTTATGGCTTAACCTCATGTTTTATTCTGCTTATAATAACATGTTTTTTTATAACTGTTTAACTATGTTTTACCTGCTTTAAACTCTATGATTTTTTGCTTTAAAACTCATATATTTAAATTAACATTACATACTTAAGCAGTAAATTAGTAAATCAATAGAGGTGTGACTTCACAAGGGGGGCTTGTATGCTTTTGTATTGTGCATTGCTTAAAGAAGTGCAAGTTTACTGATTTTTTTTTTTATTTTTTTTCTTTAAATCTCAATGTTTTACTGCTTTAACTCATGTTTACTGCTTTATATTCTTCATATTGTTTTTACTGCTTCTTTTATACTCATTATATTTATTAATCTTATACATACTTAAAGCAGTAAATTCAGTAAATCAATTAGAGGTGTGACCTAACAACAAGGGGGGATTAGTATGCTTTTGTTTTACTGCTTACTGCTTCTCATGTTTTATCTGCTTTATACTTTTCTGTCTTCTAATTACTTGTGCTTTGTTTCTGCAAATGCTTTGATCTTTTCTTTTCTGTTTTTACTTGGTGGCTTTTACTTTCTTGTTTATTTCTTGTTTTTAATCTCATATTGATATATCTTTATGCTCATTATATTTTTTTACATTTTAATTGGGTTTTTTTATTTTTTATTTTTTGTTTAAATATTTTATTTTTTTATTTAATTTTAATTATTTATTTTTTATTTATTTTATTAGTATTTATTATTTTTATATTTTATATTTTATTACTCGTGAGTTGTTATTCATGCCTTATTTGTTATATTTATTATTTTATGATTACACACACACACACACTTACTATCACATTCATTCCATCACTCACACATCACTACTCACACACACTATACATCATCACATCCATCTCACTACATCATCTTCACTAATCTCAATATAACTCTCTGTCTAAATCTTATTCTTTTTATCATATTATCATCTTTCTACTCTTTATTGAACTTACTGTTCTACTATTTCTATTTAATCTTATCATGCAGATTTTCTTTCCTCACACAGATTTACTTTATCTTATTTATTCTTACATTATAACTCCACAGATTTCTTTTACATGTCTATGTTATTACTTACACTTCACACATCGATTTTTTTGACGACACGCAGATTATCTATCTTAAATCTTTACACGTATTATTTATCTCTCACATCACTAGATTATCTTACACTTAACAGTTTTATTACACTCACACACAGATTTATTTCTTCTTTTTTTTTTCTCGCTACACTTCACTTACAGCATATATACGTATATTATTAAGCATTTTAATTTTTTAATTAGTTCACATATATTTAATATTATTTATTATAAATCAATCATTATTTTATCGCTAAAGATTTTTATTAACTGTTAATACTTTTGTTTATAATTTTATAACTATCAAGTTTAAAATGAACTTTTACTAAAATTTTATGAATTTTATTAAAAACATATATTTTACGTAACCTTAAAAGAAAAAACAATTAAATCCGTCTATCAGCAAGGTTAGCCCTAGCACCCCTCTTACCCAAGCTATGCCACGTTTGTTCTATTTGACTTACGGCCGAACAACAGCTGACCCAAAAATAAGTGTAAAAATGCCAGAAAAAGGCGGCTGAAATTGCCGACGCCCCCTACGCCCTATTAAAATCTGCTAGACCTCTAAATTCTAAATAACAATTATATACTTACATTTAATATTATTCGCTCGATGTTAACTAAATATTTCAAAGTTTTTAAATAATTCGGATTTTCTTTATTAATTATTATTATTATCTATGTAATTGACAATCCATCACGAGAGAAAACACAACAAAGCGCACTCCTTACAGATACGAACTGACCTCTCTCTTGTAAAATGTGTTTGAGATACATACTTAGGTCCTAATTTTAGGATAATCTTTTTGTAAAACGGGGGCGATTTAATGCCAATTCCAGGTCAGAATAATATTTCCAACTGACTTTTTCTGTAAAATGTGGTGCATAACTAGTTAGGCTAATTTAGTGCCTTATATATTTAGGGATTTAACCTTTTTTGTAGCGGGCTAATTTATCCTAATACAGAGGTAAAAGGTAATCCTGTATAACATAGACTCATTTGTTATTATTATTATTTATAAATATATTTCAAACTTGTAAACATGGCGTGATTCTGTAAAGTATCCTTTAAGCATGGTAAAAAGGAATGTTTTCCTACTTGTGTATTGGTCGGCGGTGTCTTTGCTTATAGATGAGCTCGTGATGTGATTTGGTCGAGAATTATTTTATCGTCTTTTGAAACTTAACTTTGTTCTTTAAACTTGTATTTGTGCAGGTGTGTGTTTTATTATCTTTTTAGACCAAATCATTTTAAAATCATAGTCATTTTTAGCTGTTAAGCGGTGCACAAGTTTATTGATTTGTATTAAAAAGTGAGTGTGGTCTCAACTGTGGTTATATATCATTTTATAATGAAATAATTAGTTAAGGAAATTATTAATTTACTATGAAATATGATATATTAATTACTAAGTTTCCTACAGCTCAACCATAGGGTCAGGCATGAGCCCCACCGCATAAGGCAGCCAACCACCGCCCCGCTAAGGTGGCGTTCCCGCGCGTCCCCGCCGCCGCTGTACCGCCCGCCGCGTGGCGCGCCGCAGGCGCATGATTTCCGCGTCCTGCCCGGCGGTGCGGCCGTAGGCGCATAATTCCGCGGCCGACTGAATAGCATACATATTAATAGTCTATATATATTAGTATTATATTATATATAATATATGATATATATTATATATATATATATATATATATATATATAATATATTATAGTATATATGTATATATATAATATATTATATTTATATCTATATATATACTATAATATAATATATATATATATATATATTATATATATATATATAGTAGTATATATTGTGTTGTGTTGGGTGAGTGTAAGTTGGTCTGGGTGATGTAGTGTCTGTGTGTAATGTGCGTGTTGTGTGAATAAGAGATTTATAGTTGTGTGTATAAGTGAAGTGATAGTTGTCTTATTGGTTAAGTGTAACTGCTTATAAGGTCTGAATTCACAAATATTTAAGTGGTAGCAAAGATGAAGCCATCGAAAGATGAGTTCATGCAGAAGATGAGCCACTAAATTGGGTATCGAAGCTCAAGTTATTTAAAGTTGAGGGCAATCAAAGCTGAGGTAATCTAAAAAGCTGAGGATCAAAGTTGAGCATCAAAAGACTGAGGCATAGTTGAGGATAAATACTGAGACATCAAGTTGAGGCATCAGAAAGCTGAGGCATCAAAGTTGAAGGATCAAAGTTGGTGTGTGTGTGTGACTGTGTGTGTGTGTAAGTGTGTGTTGTGTGTGTGTTGTTGTGTGTGTGTGTGTGTGTTTCTACATAATAATAACAATAGGCATGAGTACATAAAAATATATGAATAAATATAAATGTTTTTAGAATAAGGTTATATCGCTATAATCTGTGTAGAGTGAGTGCGCGTTGTGAGGTGTAGTGTGATTGTGTGTTTGGTGGCGTGTTTGTGTAGTGTGTGTTTAAATAATATAACAATAGGGATGAAGTAAATAACTAATTAATAAAATTAAATAAATGTATTAATAAATTTATACGTTATATTGTGTGTGTGTGTGTGCGTGTTGTGTGTGTGTGTGTGTGGGTGTGTGTGGTGTGTAATGTGTGCCGTTGTTTGTGGTTATGGTGTGTTTCTATAATAATATAACAATAGGGATGAAAGTAAATAACACTAAGTATATTAATAATAAAATAAGAATAAAATGTTTTAATTAAATTATACGTTTATTTGTGTAAGTGAGTGTGCGTGTGGTGTGTGTGTGTGTGTGTGTGCTGTGTGTGGGTGTGTGTGTGTATGTGTGGGTTGTGTGTGTGGTGTGTGTGTGTGTGTTCGTGTTCTAAATTTTTCATTCGCGGGCATATTGCGCCTGGGGGCGGCGGGGCGGGAACGCGGAAATATTGCGCTTGGCGGGCGCACGGGGCGGGCAGGCTACGAGGCCGGGCTGGGACGTCGGCGGGACGCATCCCAGCGGGTGCGGGTGGTCCTTTGCGGGTGGGCTCATGGTGAGCCTGGTGGTTTAGCTTTATGAATAGTGAATTAATTGATTACTTTTCACTGTAGTGAAATTTAGTACGATCCTTCTCATTAATTATAAATATGAATATAACACTTAGTAAAAATAAAACCATTTTTTAATACAAATGCAGATAACTTGTGCACACGCTTACAGCTAATGACTATGAATTTTAAAATGAGTTTGGAGTTAAAAGATAATAAACACACACCTGCTCAATACAAAGTTTAAAGAACAAGTTAATTTTCACAGACGATAAAATAATTTCGACAATCACAACGAGTATATAGAGATATAGGATTACACCGACATCACAAGTAAGGAAACATTTTCTTCTTACCTGCTTAAAGGAATTTACGATTCCAGCATGTTTCAAGTTTTGAATATATTTATAAAAATAATAATAAGAATGTTCTTGTCTATACGGGAATTACCTTTTTACCTGGTATTAGGATTAAATTAGCCCGTCTAAAAAAGGCTTATCCTAAAATTTGGCCTAAAGTTAGGCCTAACGTAGTTATTGCACTACATTTTAACAGAAAAAGGTCAGTTTTTTTGAAATATATTTTGACCTGGAGTTAGGCTTAAATCTACGAAGTGACAAAAAAGGATTTATCTAAATTGACCTAAAGTAGTTATTCAACACATTTTACAGAGGAGAGGTAGTTTTTCCGGTATCTGTAAGGTAGTGCGGGTTTGTTGTGTTTTTCCTCGGGTGATGGATTGTCATAGTCATAGATAATAATATAATAATAAAGAAATCCGAATTATTTAAAAACTTTGAAATATTTTTTAGTTAACATCGAGCGATTAATATAAATCCAAATGAATAATTGGTTATTTTTAGAATAGAATTTAGAAGATTTAATATAAATACATGATCATGTTTAGCATGAAGACTGTAGTTTTGTTATTTTTTACACTTATTACTGGGTAAGATAATGTAAAGCAGTAGTCAATAGAACAAAACGTGGCATAGCTTGGTGTAGAGGGGTGCTGGGGCTGACCTTACTGATTTACTGATTTATTGGTTTAAGGTACGTAAAATATACATTTTTAATAAAATTTCAATAACATTTTAAGTAAAAGTTTATTTTAAAACTTGGATAGTTATAAAAATTATAAAACAAAAAAGTATTAAACAGTTAATCAATAAATTCTTTGTTCAAAGATAATGATTGATATATTATAGAAGTTTTATCAATTGATATATTTTAGTTTATATGAACACCAACAATATATAAATGTTACTGTGTTTTAATTAAAAACATAAAATGTTTTAATAATTATTACGTATATTGTGGTAAAGGAGTGTTGCGTGTGTGTAAGATAATCTGGTGTGTGAGTGCGAAGTAATCCTGTGTGAGTGTAGTAAATCTGTGGTGTGAGTGGTAAGTATAAGTTCTGTGTGTAGTGTACAGTAAATCTGGTGTGTGAGTGTAATGTAAATCTGTTGTGAGTGTAAGTAATCTGTGTGTGAAGTTGTAGTAAAATCTGTGTAAGTGCTAAGTAAAGTCTGCGTGTGTAGTAATCTGTGTGTGAGTGTAAGTAACTTCTATGTGAGTGGGTAAGGTAAATCTTGTGGCGAGTTGTAAGTAATCTTGTGGTGAGTGTAAGTAAATCTGTGTGTGAGTGTAAAGAATCTGTGTGAGTGTAAGTTAATCTGCGTGTGTAAGTAAAATCTGTGTGTGGGTGTGTGTAAATGTGTGTCATAGTGAATGTGTGTATAAGTGTCATAGTGATATATATATATATATGTGTAAGTGAGTGAGTGTGTGTGTGTGTGGTGTGTGTGTGTGTGTGTGGTGTGTGTGTGTGTGGTGTGTGTGTGTGGTGTGTTCTAAAATAATAATATACAATAGGCATGAAGTAAATATCAAATAGTTATAAAAAAAAAATAATAAAATAAAAATAATAATAAAATAATAAAAATAATAATAAAATAAATAAAAAGTATCAAAACAAAATAAAAAAAAAACATAATGTTAATAAATATATATGAGTTAAAGTAGTAAACATATGAGTTAAAACAGGTAAGAGCAGAAAGTTAAAGCAAGTAAAGCAAGAAAGTTAAGCAGTAAGCAGAAGTTAAAGGCAGTAAAGCAGAAAGTTAAAGAGTAAAGAACATGAGTTAAAGCAGTAAAGCAGTAAAAAAAAGGCATACTAATCCCTTGGTGTTAGGTCACCTCTATTGATTTACTGTATTACTGCTTTAAGGTATGTAATGTTAATAAATATAGAGTTAAAGCAGTAAAACATATGAGTTAAAGCAGTAAAACCATGAGTTTTAAAGGAGTTAAAATCATCGTGAATTAAAGCGTAAACATTGAGTTTAAAGCAGTAAAGCAGTAAAACAAAAGCATACTAATCCCCTTTGGTGTTAGGTCACACCTCACTGCTTTACGATTTTACTGCTTTAAGGTATGTAATGTTAATAAATATATGAGTTAAAGCAGTAAAACATATGAGTTAAAGCAGTAAACACGAGTTAAAGCAGTAAAACATGAGTTTTAAAGCAGTAAAACATGAGTTAATTGCAGTAAAGAGTAAAAAAAGATCTAATCCCCCCCCTTGGTGTAGGTCACTCTATTGAATTTACTGATTTACTGCTTTAAGGTATGTATGTTAATGTTTTTGAGTTAAAAGAGTAAAACATATGAGTTAAAGCAGTAAACATGAGTTAAAGCACTAAAACATATGAGTTAAATGCCAGTACCATTTTTAAAGCAGTAAGCAGTAAAACAAAAGCCTAACTATCCCCTTGGTGTTAGGTAAACGCTCTATTGGATTTACTGATACTGCTTAAGGTAATTAATGTTAATGTTTAGTCAATTTCGTACAATTGTAAGTAAAGATAAAATGTTTATATATCAGACACTCTGAATTTTTTTCTTCTTACATACAAATTTTTAAAAATTTATAATTAAAATATTAAGTAAAAAGTATTCAGGTCAAAAATAATGTTTAATAAATTACTGTGCACGCACTCGTTCCTTCAATATGTGGGAACAGTTTTTAGGTTCGCGAGCTTCTTTTTAATAAAATGTTTAAGTATGAAGTAAAATGATTGACTCATAGTATATATTCTGAAACGTTTGCGGTCACTGTGTAACTCTTTAGATATATATTCTGTCATGCTTAAAGTTTATAAATACTAACTCGTATAGGAAGCATTCTATGCAGATTGGGTAAATGTCTCATTCGATCTCATACTTATACTAGGGGTAGAGCACCGCATTTAGGGCTGATTCGGGGCTCAGGGGAGGCTAGGAAAAGACTTGAAAAAGTGGCACTGCAGTTTGGACTAGTGTGGCACTCATTTGGCACTATGTGGCACTGACACTTGGACTATGTGCAATCAAGCTTGGGCACTCATTGGGCACTCGATTGCACTCACTTGGCACTCACTGGCACTCCTGGCACTCATAGATACATAGAACACTAATAGAACACATCTAGATACTCCTTACGGTGCATTGGGAGCCTATTAAGTTGAGGCATAAAGTTGGGGCATCATAATGCTGAGGCGAATAAATTGTCGGTAGAATACAAAAGGTAAGGCGAATATATGGTCAAAGCAAGGTTAAGAATATTCAAAAAGGGCTAAGTTCACTAGAAGGAAGGACACAAGAATTACTGTGGGCAAAATTGACTCGCTGGTATCTGTCCAAGGTGTGTTGTGTGTGCGCACGCCGTAGTGTGTATAAGTGAATTGTAGTGTTATGGGTAAACTGTAAGGTGGTCATAGTAATGTCTGTTAAGTGTAAGAAGTGTGTGATAGTGTGTGTGTGTGTGTGTGTGTGTGTGTGTGTGTGTGTGTGTTGTGTGCGCACGAGCACGTGTGTAGGTTGTTGCAGTTAGGGTAGGATCATAATACAAGTTAGGAACGAAATATGTGATGGGTGGGCCACGAGTGGGTAAAATTTAGCGTGGTGGGCAAAATGACCCCTGGTCTATGGCAAGGTCAAGCTAAAGTATCATGGTCAAACATGTTAGATCATCAAAAGGGCTAAGTCCTAAAGGAAGGTACATAATTAGCTGTGGGTCAAAGTTGACCCAGTGGAAGAACAAAAAATTACGTGGGTCAAATTGACCATGGTATCTGTCAACTTTGGAGCAAAAGGATTGGTCGAAAAAAATTTGGGTTTCAAAAAATTTTGGGTTCTCAAAAATTTGGGTTCTCAAAATTTGGGTTTCTCAAAAAAATCGTGGGCAAAAATGACCCATGGAAGACAAAGGGTTGGTGGAGGGTCGAAAAAGGGTAAGTCCTAAGGAAGCAACAAAAATTACGTGGCAAAAATTGGACCCATGGAAGACAAGGTTGGTCGAAAAATTAGGGGGGTTAAAGTAGGGGGGCAATACGTACAGACGTTGCTGACGCAACCGTTTGGCGCAACCTTTCTTCGAAGGGTTGCCAAAAATTAGGGTTGCCCGAAAATTAAGGTTGCCAAAAAAATTTAGGGTGTCTCAAAAAATTAGGGTTCTCAAAATTAGGGGTCTCTCAAAAAATTAGGGTTTCTCAAAGAATAGGGTTTTATCAAAAAATTAAGAAGAGATATCTCTCAAAATTAGGGTTGCCCAAAAATACCGTGGGCAAAAATGACCATGAAGACAAAAAGGTGGTCGAAGAAGGTCGTAGGCCCAAAGAAGGGTAAAGGCAATGAAGGTAAAGGCCAAAAAGAGGTAAAGGCCAAAAGGTAAAGGCGCCAAAAGGTCAAAGACGCCAAGAAAGGGAAAAGGCAAAAGGTTCCAAGGCCCAAAAGGGTCAGCGTCATGGTAAAAATTGGGCTTCGAAAAATAACGGTTTTGCCCAATTTTTAGGGTGGGGTAAAAGAGTCAAAGGTCAAGGTAAGAGTGGGGTAAAAGGGAGCGGTTGTCGAAAGAGCTTCGTACTACTACATGTTAGCAAGTTGATTGAATTTATATTTTACTGTGAAGTTAAAAACTCTGAGAGTACTTTACTCAATTAATAATTTAATCAGTAAACTATAAATAAAATTGGTTTCCGAATAATGATGACAATTTAATGAATTTTAGCTGAAATGTAGCTACGAAACTTAGGTTAGATTATGTTAGATTTTAACGCAACCTAATCTATCCACATCACTATGCTCATTATGAGTATTTTATAAATAAATTGATCAACAAAGTATCAAGTGGTTAAAGCTGGTACTTCAGTATCGGCGTCAGTGCTACCACTGGAGGCCGTTAACCTCTAAGTTTTGATGGGGAGGGATGGCTAAGTAGCTATTTTTGGAAGCCGTCCCTCTTGGTTTCTCTTAGACTAGTCGTGTTGATCCCATTTAGATTTTATTTTTTAAAAAGGAAAATCTTTTCTGCATTTGTGTGAGTGATAAAAGTGACAAAAATAAATAATAAGTGATAAAAGTGAGCCTACTCCAGTGTAAGAAGAATATGGAGATGAGAGGGAAAGGGGGGCGAACAATTGAACATTGGACTGAGATAGGATACCCTAACATTCCATATGTCCCCAATGGGGGTAATCTCATTGCATCGAATGGTACTCCCCATTATATATATATATATATATATATATATATATTAATATATGTCATGTATATTATATATATATATATATATATATATATATATATATATATATATATATATATATATATATATATATATATAATCCTCGCCCTATTCTAGGAGGGGGAACTTCTCTAGGTATTTTCTACCCAGGATCCGGACTAGGGAACGAACCCTGGCCCTTGCCATGAAACTCTGTCGCTTTGACCGATTGAGCCACGGTATATATATAATACTATAATATATATATATATATCTATAATAACGTGTAGTATATATATATATAGTAATTATATATAAGGTATATATTTAGGCTAGGTATATATATATATATAGAGTATAATGAAATATATTAGGTATATAATATATTATATATAGATATATATTGTATATATATACTATATATATATATATATATTATATAGTAAAATAATATATAACGATATAACGGGCTATAATATATGTTCTTAACATTTAATAAAAGAATAATATAGTAGTATATATATAATATATATACTATATATTATATATATATATGATATATATATATATAATAATATATATATGATAATATAATATACTGTATATATATATATATAGTATATATAATAATATAATATATATATATAATATATATTATATTATATATATATATATATATATATATATATATGATATATATATAATATATTATATATAATAATATATATATTGCATTCTCGGAAGAATTTTAAAATAATTTCATCTAATAATATTAGTATTGGTAAATTGCTATAAAAGGTTACGATTTTTCACCTCAACCCCTCAGAACGTATTTAGGCATTCTGAAGAAAAATTATTAATTTCTTCCATGCCATACATTCACACACACAGACACAGACACACACACACACACACACACACACACAACCACACACACCACACATACAAACACACACATATTATATTCCGTTATATAAATATAATAAATTGATATATATAGTCCTATTAGTATTTGTAAAGATCTACTCAGTAATATATTATATTATATATATAATATACTAATAGTATAACTATATATATATATATATATATATATAACTATAATAAGTTATCTAAATGTCCCTCGCCAACTCAACTCTTGGAAAAATCTAAGCACTAATCAGTGAGGGTTAAGATTTACGAAAACGAAGTGTTGACCTTATTGGCAAAGGTATCATCATTCATATTGTTACTTGCATGCAAATATTATTCCAGAGCCTCGAGATTTGTAACATTTTTGCAATTATGGCAAACCCCAAAGTGGACAAAATCTAAAAGAACTCAAACTTATAAGACCTAATAATCACGATAATAATATAATAAATAATAACCATACATAATAAATAATAGAATAATAATAATAATACATAATACAATATAATAATAATAATAATAATAATAATAATAATAATAATAATAATAAAACTCAAAAGGATAAAACCAAAAAATAATACCAAAACAAAATTTCTTTCTCGGTAGCATTACACCCGGTAAGACCTAGGTCAAAGTAGGCATGGAATCGAATTTGCTCAGAATCCATCATTCAAGAATTATAATATTGGGTTCGATGAAATGCTCAATAGGATAAACGTCCGTCTAACCGACTATATATATATTTAACATGGATTCTGTTAAAGCCATTAAGAAGAGAAAAACAAGAGATTATTTTTCGTCTTCTTATCATTTTTATCTCAAATTTGGAACAAAATTTTTGATAAATAATATCACTTTTTCTTTTATAATATTTTTTTCTCACGCATGCGCAAAATTTGTTTATCACAAATACAGTCCTCATTTTATTAAATTTATTATATCTGATTCGGAATTATCTTATTTATTTTTCATAAACACTTATATCAGAATCTGAAGTCCAAAATCAAATTCCCCCTCTCCTTCGCCCTTCTCAACCCCAAAAGTAATTCCTTTAGATTTCCCAAAATCATTATTTCTCTTCCGATGGTACTGAAAAGTTTACTATTAATTTCGTGTCCTCAGAGTGATCTTCTGGTGAGTTTTACATTTATTTGATTTTTTTTACATTTTTCTTCCACACACACAAATTTCATTTATTCGTGAATATTACAGTTCAACAGTTTTAGTATTTCAGAATAATTCGTCCTCTACAATATTTCGATTGGAATAATTAAATTCCTTTTCTCAATTTCCTTTTTAATTTTTAATTTTTAGATTTATTGTCTTATTTTTTTGAAGTGAATAAATTCATGCCCAAATTTTCTTGAGTTTTATGTACTTTTCTTCCCCTGGTTCAATATCGTATCTAAACTCTTAATGTACAATTTTTTTTATATGAAAATTCCCTGGACTTTTTTTTTTAGCTCTTATACGCGATAATTATTAAAATAACGCCAAAGAAAAAAATAATAATAATAATAATAATAATAATGATAATAATAATAATAATGGTAATAATAATAATAACGCCAGTGAAAATAATGATAATAATAATAATAATAAAAATAATAATAATAAATAATGATAAGGATATGATGATGATAACAAATGAAAATAATAATAATAATAATAATAATAATAATAATAATAATAATAATAATAATAATAATAATAATAATAATAATAATAATAATAATAATAATAATAATAATAATAATAAACTCCGAAGTTTTACGGTAATTTCCTCCCATTTTTTTTTAGCACCTCGCCCACTTTTTTTTTGTTTTTATAAAATTAAGCAAACAACTTGCTGTGGTTTTTATTTAAACTACGAATAACTAAACATACCTACACTTCAAGACCCACCAAGGGGATTCTTCTTACAAATTTAATTTTTCAAAAATAAAAATAATTTTTAAAAAAAAGGTTTCTTTTTGGGTTTTTTTTTTTTTTTTTTTATTTTGTTTCTCACTAAACTCATTTTCATTTAGTATTCATCGGACCAAGAAGTTAATTTATTTTTAAAATTTAGGTTATATTCATTTCACGCTGACATTAAATTTTTGCAATTAACCTTTGTTTAAATTTTTATTAATCTTAAAGCACTTCTGAAGCTAAATCCTTAATTTTTTGATGTTGCATTTTTGTCTGAAATTTTCAAAAAAAAAAAAATGTTTAAAATTCTTTGTATAAAAAAATCAACTTATAGAATGAATAATGTTAACTTTTATTTGAAATTTATGTATTTAGTCATCAAGAGAAGACACTAAATTTTAACTTTAAATTTTCATACTTTGTTGTAAATGGTTAAGAAATTTTGTTTAACTTAACAGTGTCTCATGTCCATATATTTATAATCTTAATTTCTTATAATCTTTCACAATCTCCTTTTTTTGTCCTGCCCACTATGGAAATTCTTTTATTTATTACTTTTTATTTTGTTTATACTTTATAGGCACCTTGCGTGGCACTCATTGTCGGACCTAACGGCGCACCTAATATTGTATCTTCAATTTATGTTATGAAATTATTTACCTGCACAATAAAGTGAAGCAGCAGATTGCGACAGTTTTATTACATGGCCTAAACCTTAAAAATCGCCCACTAGCAAAAGACTTGGGCGAAAGTGGTGACCTTGCCCTTCTTTGATGTTATGTAAAATAAATTTCTGATAAAAGTCGGACGTTTCCTTACAACCATACAAGTGCCTGAACCTTTATTTGCCCACAACAAGAAAATATTTTTGGTTTTGCTATTACTAGTAAATTTGGTTTTTATAATGAATAATAAAACCAATGCTCTAAACATACAGTAGTTATTATCTGATATAAATAAAATTTTCCTCTTAAAACAGTTTTCTTTATTAAATCCTTGAAAATTAAAACTGTAAATGAGTAGGCAAATTACAGGGATGGAATCTCTTCAAATTAACAAAGATCAGTGGTATAGCAGAAAATTACAAGTTAACGTTTCGGAAAATATATCATTCCCATCATCAGGACATTAAAGTTTTATTTTTTATCAAAATTTATAAAAACAGCAAAGTTTTCGTTAATGCGAAAACATAGTATCCAAAAAAGGTTATGATATCAGTTGAATACATTATTTAAATTATGAGAGCTGCAATTTGTAAGGACCACTATCACTGTTGAGAGAGGGTTTAAGACTGGAGATATAGAGTGATTCTAGAATCTTTAAATCAGTGACTTGGTTTGTTTGTGTTAGTATCGTGAAATGTTGTAAATTTAAAGGGTGAATTTTATTATGGCTATGGTTTCTGATATTAGATGCGGGAGGGTTGGTGAAAAGTGAACCTGTTTTAGCTGAGCAGCCTCTATGCTCGTTCATCCTGACGGTGAGTTTTCGTTGAGTACTGCCAACATTGGTGTCTTGACAGTCACCACATGAATACTTATATACGACGGACGAGCGCAGAGGAGCAGGTAGGGGTCTTTATGATTTAGAAGAGAACCTATGGAGTAGTTAGGTGTAAAAAGAAAAATAGGTTTTAGTTGAGGATAAGAATTTGATAAAAGTTTTGTAATTTCTTGTTTAATTTTAGTATAATGATGGTCATAAAAGGGTATTTTAATATAAAAAGGTTGATTAGAGGGTTGCATAAAGGGTTTAATCGGTGAATATATTTTATAAAGCTAAAGTAAGATGGAAGGATATATTAAATTGGGCATAGGAGGAAGACCAATTAGATGACCAGGAAGAAGAATCTAAAGATGAGGGCATACCAATATGGGTCACCTTTAATTAGGAAGCTAGTAAAAAGGTCACATATGCGGATAAAGTACACTATGATAGGCCGGTATACCAACAAAATACAAACATTTCGGTGTATACTTAAAGAGATGCGAGGGTTAATTTTTTTTATGCTTAAATCTAAAAAAGGTATAGTATCATTAGTTTCTTCTTCTGTAGTGAATTTGATATTAGGTAGTTGACAATTGAAGAAATTTAGGAAGGGAGTAACTTTTTGTTTGTTATAAAAGAGTAGAAAGGTATCGACTGTATAACGTTTATAATAGGAAGGTTTACAATTTTGGGGGACAGAGTCAAGCCAAATTGATTCATAGTGTTTTAAATATGTGTTAGCAAGAATAGAACTAAGAGGAAGAGCCCATAGCAAAGATAATTAGTTTTCGGGAATATAATTGAATTTATCAAGGAAAAAATGAGGATCCAGAGACGCCAGAAGTTAATAGTTTCTTTAAATTCGATTTAGTGAAATTACATGATGAATGTGATTGAGTATGGAAAAAATTATTTAATAGATACTATAATCTTCAAAAGTAGGAATATTCCATTAGTCTATATTGTTATCTATGTCAAAACTACCATTAAAATATTTATGGAGATGTTGATAGAGGAACTCCAAGATTTAAATGAGTAAGAATTTTGTATAGTATATTGATTATTGGGTTATACTGAAGGATGTTAAATAGGGGACTAAAAATTTTTTGCTAATTGTAATGTGTGTTGTAAGCGCTTAGAATAGAACGATGGAATGTTATTTTATGAATTGGGGAGACCAATTTTAAGGTAAACCAGGAGCGAAACCTCTAGAGCAGCGGTCTCCAAACTTTTTTGATAGCGTACCCCTAAGACGAAAATAATTTAAGTTGTACCCCCTACAGGCCTGTAATATATATATATTATATATAATTATATATATATTATAATATATAAGAATATATTATATATATATACTATTATATATATATATAGTATATATATATATATATTATATATATATTATATACATATATATGATATATATATATATATATATATCAATATATAGTATATATATATATAGTATATATATATAAATATATACTAGTACATATATACTTATAGCATATATAATATATATATAATATATTAGTATAATTATTATTATATATATAGTATTCTTACTATATACTTAGATATGTAAAGTATTATATTATAAATACTCGCGGACAAATTTAAAGTGAATAGCCCGTAAATACAATGTAACCTCTTCAATTTTGAAATCGTAGAAGCTAGGTGTTGGTTTTTTTTGGGTCAAATACCTAACCTTTCGCTTCCGGATGTATAACCGTCGGTGTAACTACACCATGTACGGAACGAAATGGCATAATAAAGAAACCAACCAATTTACGAAATCCCGAAAGTACTTTCATAGGAGAACAAGATGGCACGACACCAACCACTAACGAAACAAACCCTATGATGTAATCGGTAGCTGACAAAGACTGTCACGCAATGGAACAGACACATCGTCCCAGAGAAGAGGACGTGCCATAAGGAGTTTAGTCACACTGTCTTAAGCAGGCCATTCTCAGAGACAGGTGCTCAGCAACGTCGGTAAAACAATCGACCGTCAGTCGAATCCTTCGTCGTTCAGGGAGACTGGCCAGCAAACGCGTAGACGAATACTCGTCAGGGTCACCCCCGAAGGCGACGTCCGAGGGAAGATACAGTTCCTCCGCCGGCAGAGTGGCTTCGTGATCGTTTTCCAAACAATGCGTAACAAAGACCTACAACACTGGCTCCTGTGAGGTCAGACATTAGGTCATTTCCGAGAAGTAAGGGAGAAGACCGACAGAATGAACGTGGGAATACGTATTACACAAAGTCGCCATCCGGCCTCTCCTGATCAGGGAGCTTCGGGTTGCGATTTCATTTTTTCACAAGCGTTTGGAGATTGGACACTCACAGATGGTAGAGGTTCACACTACATGGACCAAATGGAACGTCAGCGAATTTGGAGACGTGCTGGTGTGACCACTTTTCTGCTTGCAATATCTCCCCAAGGATCCTTTTGGAGGGGACTCTGTGATGGTGTGGGCAAAGGCAGTTTGTTTGGTGCTCCGCACGGCATTGCCATATTCGTGAGCGAAAGGAACGCAACGGCTCGAAAGGCTATTGCGGAAGACATCCTCCCGCAAGAGTATATTGTCCTTTGCGTCCATTTTTTTTGTTACTCCATGACAAAACCACACACAGAACACTGCACAGGTCGTCCAACGGTAACCTACAACAGGTAGGGATCCGACTCCTGGCCATTTCTGCGAGGAGCCCCGGACATGAATCCCATTGAACTGTTTAGGATTTGTATGGGTAGCCTGTTCGAGCCCGTGACATGCTTCCCGTTCGCAACACTCAGCGACTTGGCCAAACGCTTTGACAACACCACCGCAGGAAAACCATCTCTACAGACATTTCATCAATGCCGAGTCGCTGGAGGAAGTTGGAAGGGGGCTCAGAGGGGGTACAACCACATTATAGA